>JAPTOF010000006.1:5000-240000 GCA_028554755.1 Cordia subcordata
ACCCTGAACCTTGGACCCTAAACCCTCGACCCTAAAACCCTCAACCCTCAACCCTAAACCCTAAACCCTAAACCCTAAACCCTAAACCCTAAACCCTAAAAAGTATGATCCCCCTTCAGAGAGTGAGGGGGTGCTTATGGGCACCACTTACAAGTCTTACCTCTTCCTTGCAACCTTAATTGCTCCAGTTTCTCTTTGTTAGATTTGTCTCCCCCTATTTAGGGAAATAATGATGTCATCATTAGGCTTTTGTGAATGGCCGAAGCTAAACCCTTGGGCTTCAGCCATCCAAGTGATAGCTAAACAAAGGGTCCGAAGCGCTACCATATAGCTTTGGCCATAATTAACACCATCTATGACATTGGTCGCAGCGTACCCTTCTTGTTTCGTCTAAAAAGTCCTTAGCTGATGGAATTGGCCGAAGCCCCTTACACATAGTGCGACTATGAGGAAGAAGGCTGCTAAACACCGACCAAAGCAATCCCCCTAATATTCGGCCTTGATCGCAGGATCGAACTCTCGTCAAGTGACCTTCAAATTTGTATTTGCATGCGGTATTTTCATTTATTGGCCTTAATCTCTCTTTACCTGCTTCGCACGCACATATGTATTCCATTTCACATATTTGAGATCTCTTGCAGACCTTCTTGGCCTTCCATAGCATTTGTTCAAACACAATGTCAATGATAATGTCCATGTTTAATTTGTTGTTGCTCTATCAGTTTTTTCCTCTATTTCCTTCCAGAGTCAAGTGTGGACATGCAAAAGAAATTCAGAAAGAGAAATTTATATATCACGTATTTAAAGTTATATTGAGGAGATTCATTGCCATTGAGGATCACCAAATGCCATCCTAATGAATCCAAACTTTCTGCGTTCATCTATCTTCTCCACTGTTCAAGAGGATCCTTTAGCACATTTAATTTCTACTCCAGGCATTTGTTGATGCTCACTTATAATGTTTTTTTCATATGTCATGTTTGTTATGTTGGTGGTAAGATTTAACTGGTAACTTGGGAAAATAAAATCTTTTCCAGTCTCTTGTTCTAGTGGAGTTCATTGGAATGGGTGCAAAGCTGAGGCTCTTTTAATTTTCATGAAATCGCTTTCATTTTCTTTATAAAGACCGCAACCTCATTTAACATGTGACATTTATATATTCGCTCAGCCACTAGCCTCTTTATATATGTTTGTGTACGTGTGTGCCTGTGAAAGAGTATACATGATTACAAATTGAATTGTTGAGGGTCTTTTGTTCCTTTCTGTATACTAGGTTCGCAATCTCTTTTGCTCTGCTTTGAGGAAATGATATAAGATGCATATGGATATGCTTTGAGGCCTTTACAAATAACTGAGATTCATGAGTTAGAGGCGATAGTTCCTTTATACTATTCATACAATAACCATTTGAAAATATTTCTACCATGCATACAATAACCATTTGGATTCTATATCCATATAGATTATGATTATCTAAGAAATATGATGCATTACAATTTGGACATGTATTAGTTGGACTAATATGATAACTATGCCACGAGTTCAACTTTTTTCGTTTCTTTTGGTATGTTAGAAATTGAAGTATGAAAAAAATAGAAATATAGGCATGAAGAGTGGGTGGCATGGTAAGGGTGAGTTGGACTCACCAAGTAACTATTTCATGCTTCAGAGTTGGTGTCCGATGCCTATTAGGCTGCATACAAGGAATACAATGGATGGTTAAGTAACCAAATAATGGTTGTTGAAGACTATATTTGTATTTTCAATTTTAAAATACGCAAAAATTATTACATAAAATATAAAAATTAGCTAAAAACGTTAAAACCATGCATGCACGGGTATAATCTAGTTATTTTAATGTCAAAGGTCTAATGCAAAGTAACCCATTTGTTTTTAAGAGTTTTTTCAATAATTATTTTACTTAATTTTTAAAAAAAAGACTAAAGCTCTAAAAAGAAAATGTATCCAAACAAACTCTTGCACAAATCTGGCTAGGTAACCACTGGCATTGTGTATGTAGGAAGGAAAAGTATAAGAAAAGTAGGAAAAGTATTTCCTACTTTTTTGGGCCAAGTTTTCCCACTTCTATTTGCGATTTTGATCTCTTCCATTAATCAAATCAAAGATTTTCTCACTTCACATATCTGTAATAAAAATACGCATTAGAGAAGAGAGAGAATTTTCGTTTTTTAATTCAAAGAGAGAGAATCAGGCAACCAAATCATTTTCTTTCTTTTTTCCCCCTGTTGTTACTTTGGACTGTTTATTTTTTGCATGCGTTTGGTTATACGTTAATTGATTGATTGATTATTTGAAATCACTGATAAAGCCCAATTCGAGGAATCGATTGATGTTTGGTAGTTTTTGTCCTCGTCGCCGATGTCTTCCCGGAAGAACCGTGCCCTTGCAGACCTCTACAGTATTACTCCTACTCTTCTGAAACCGCAGGCATGCATCTTTTTTCTTTTCTTTCTATTTTCCCCAATTTTCATATCATTAGGGTTTCTTTTGTTGCTTTAATTGTTGCTACTGAATTATTTTCCGTTTTCCTAATGGGTATTATTTATTGGTTTGCTAAAGTTTCTGCCTCTATTAGTTCCTGCTGGTAGTTTCATCATGGACTCTTTGAGGTTGGGGTTCTGTTTGCCTCTTCGGCAATCTCTCTTCTCTGTGTGTAGCCTTCCTCTGTTCTTACCTCTCTCTCGGCATATATACAAGAACAGATTCACCTATTCACGACTTGGCAAATTGTAACAAATTGGTGGCGGATAGCATTTCATTTGCAGTGTCTTTCACATCCTATAATGCTAAGATTAGATTTAGTCATAATGGATTACTGTTTTGTTTAGTGATGCTTCCGAATCCTGCAACTGGTGTCCTTTATTGCCCTCATTTTGCTTCTCACGCTTTTTAGATTACCCCGTCCTGAGTGGAAGCTGTTGGATGGAAGGACCCTTGCATGAAGCAGACTGTGATTTTCAAGCAAATATGGTGAGATAAAGAGGGTAATTACATGCCATTATTCTTATCCTTTTCTCTGTTTTTCCCTCCCTTTCTTTGTTCTGGCAGGTGAACACATAGATGATATAGATTATAGAATGGATTGTTACTGATGGGAGCCTATGTTATGGTGTCGGGCTCCATTCTTTGTGGTTATTTTTATTGGAATAGTAAAGATGTTTTCACACTACTGTTACAGATGTTCTCACACTACTATCAAAGTGTACACTAGTAGAAATTCGTGTAGAATAGCAGGATACAGGTGGAGGAATGACTTCTTAAAGGTGAAACCGAAAGCTATTCTTGGTTTGTGCGTGGATGTGAGGTACATTTAATGTCCTAGTTTGGACATGTATGAGTTCTTGTTTGTGTTCCTTGGTTGATTTCTAAAGCAGAAACTCTTATGTCCTTTGGCATGCTTAACTCATTGTTGTTTATAGTTAGTTTGATTTTAACTTATCTCTAAGTGGTGCAAAGACATCAGAGTGCAGCATAAATTTCTTCTTTTCAGATTATATTTGTGCTTCTTCTAGTGCGTGTTTGTTCGTATGATATAAATATCAGCTTCCATGTGAATTGCAGCCCCGTTAACTGGTCGTCATGCCTTTTCAGGCATTATCTCCAGTTGATCAAGAATTTGGTACTTGTTCCAAGAACCATACTGTCGCTGTGACGTTGAAGTCTGGGAAGTGTAACGTGTGTTCCCCTTGTTCATCTTGTTTGCTTATCCAACAGGGTCTCATGGGATCAACACTCGACGAAAATACTGGAGAAACCAGTCTGGAGAATGCCTTGAGTTGCTCTGTGAATGATGTTCCAACCACGGACAAGAGTGCGAGAGGTGAAATGGGACAGCTTCCTGAAATAAGCAACGGATTCAGTGGGAATTCCAGTTGTGATTCTTTTCCAGAAAATGCAAAATGGAAAACTAGTTCCAGCATTCCTGATGTGTCTGCTGCATCTGGGGATGTGTCTTTGCTTCAAAAGGTTGACTGCTCAAGAGGATCAGATGCCCTTGATGATAACATGGCATGTGCCATTAGCACTAAGAAAAACAGCAGATCATCCAAATTCATTGATAGGGATGGAGATGGTATAAGCCTGCAATCTTGTCCTGCTTCCACCAATAGTCTAGTTCCTGAGGGACATGCAAAAGCACCTTATGAATGTATTTCTTTGGGTTGTATAGATAAAAAATCTGCTGCTGAAGTTATTCAGGAGTCATCTGGTTGGCAGGGCAGACCTGGTGAGGTATCCCTGGGGAAGGTGCTTCCTTCTACCAGTTCAGCTAATGATTTATCATCACAAACTACGGTCTTGACGGAGATTCAGTCCCCAAAGAACAACAAGGATCCTGATCACTTAACAGAAGAAGGCAAATCAATCTTGCTGGTGCAAGAGTTAAATGTGTTAGAGAAAAATGCATGCTTTCCTCTCCAGGGGAAGCTGTTGGAATTTCGAGATGAACATTTGAATCCGATGACTAAAGAGGGAGTATGTGATCTTCCACATTGTGATCCACCTGCTGATGCTTTGAGAGAAGAGAACGAAGATGTTGGTAGATCAAAGAAGTCATCTGTCTTGCCCGACACAAGGGATTCTTTTCAGTCCCATCTGATGGATGACAATGATGACTCTGAAATTGTAGAACAGGATGTAAGTTTTGATGCTTTTTTTGGCTTGTTTTGCATTCAAGCAATTGTAAGACTTGTTAGCTTAGGATCTTCAATAAATTAACTAGATCTGCTTAGTGATCTTCTTCAAAGCCACCCATTTCATGTGTCAAATATCTTCCACAGAGAAAATTTTTCACGTTGCTGATCTTGAATGATAACTTGTGTGGTAATTTGCTAACTTATGTACGAATTTTAAGACACTGTAAAAAGGAACATTCAGGCACTTATCTGTATGGTATTAAGTATTGATTTTCGTGTTTTTACTTTCCATTTTCGCCGTAGTCTTTTGCCCCACAATGCATAGATTGATTTGTAAAGCAGAGTGAAATAATATTGGTTATTAATGGTGCAACCACTAAGCAGGAATTTTGTCTGCGAACAGGTTAAAGTTTGTGATATCTGTGGGGATGCAGGCCGGGAGGATTTACTTGCTATATGTTGTACGTGTAGTGATGGGGCGGAGCACACGTATGTCTTATTATGATACTTTCTGTCTTACTCTTGGTTATGTATATCTGCTGCTTAGTGATACCAAGTTTCTTGTCATACTCATCAACTTTTGAAATCGTTGATACCTCATTTTTCAGCTATTGCATGCAAGAAATGCTGCATAAGGTTCCAGAAGGTGACTGGATGTGTGAAGAATGCAGGTATGATGAGGAAATGAAGAATCAGAGACAAGAAAATATGGCCCGAGCAGATGGAAATGAAAAATATTCTTCTTCTACAAACTCAATTGGTGGAAATTCAAATGTTTCCCTGACACTGGAGGAGAAATGTGCTGATGAGATTGATAGAGTCAGTAAAGACCATTCACACATGAAAATTCTGGGGAAGAGACTTAGAGATGATGTGGAACTGTCATCTTCTGCAAAAAAGGAAGCCATTGAGCCAAGTATGGGATCACCAAAGGAATCAAGTCCCACCAGTGTGGCTTCACTTTCTCGTGATATTTCATTCAAGTACATGGAGAAGGGGAAAGAAAAGCTCTTACATCAGTCCCCATCTGTTGCTCTTGTGGCAAGTGATGATGGTGAATCAGTCTGCCCTCTTGCTATGGGTCCGCTGATGCAGACTACTCGAGGTAATCTTTTTCAAATGTTCCTGTCCATTATATCTTACCTGGAGGTTCTTTGAAGTCCCAGGTTGCTGATATGAACCAATGTCAAGCATGATATGTGAGTATTATGTTATCCAAGGTGGAATCAATTAAAAGATTTCTAGGCATGCATGCAGGTACTTTCTTGAAGTCAAATTCCTTCAGTTCTTCGAACGCAAAGCCTAAAGTCAAACTTGTTGATGACGTTGTTCCTCCAAAGCAGAAAATAGCTAGAGAACCTTCTACCGTTGATTTAAAAGAGGGAACTGGAAAATCATTAGGCAAATCTATTTCATTCAGAACTATGAGTCCAGCACGTGCTGCCACTGGTGAAGCTAAAGTGAAGATGTTTTCTCCAAGTTTTTCTCATAGCCAGGATAATAAAGGATCTAAACATATGAAAACGAGAAGTTTATTGGAGAGGAAAAGTTCTTTTAGATCTGAAAGACCCTTTGTTAATTCACCTAGGATTGGGTCTGTGATTTCAATTTCAAAAGGTGACCAGAAACCAGCTGGTTGGGTTGAAAATGCACTTTCTTCAATAAGCAACATCCGTCAACTAAAAGCAGTGCAATCTGACAGCAAATTATCTGCAGCACCAAAACCATCTGCTCTTCCTTCCCATAGGAGCTCAGATAAATCCATTGCTGTAGGTATGATTGAGATTCTACCTTGAGACGGCACGTTGTATATATTGTTGTCCATTATGCATTCTTTTATCATTGTTTCTTCTTGCTTGGAAATGATTTTCCTATTTAGTTTCTTCAGGGGAAGCTAAGAGGCAGTTGGCATCGGCTAATGGATGTAGAAGTTCTGAACAAAAGCCTAGTCAACCATCATCAATCTCCTATGTTACTGAGAAGCCTGCTTGTAATTCTAAGGCAATTCTACCTGATGGAACACTTCGCCCGAGGGAATCAGCTAATTTTGGTGAGAAAATGTGGGATGGCAGTCGCTTTAAGCAGAATGTTGCTGTTGGAGGAAGAATTGATATATGTCAGAAATGTGAAGGAGCTGGTCATTTGACACAATTTTGCACAGTGGAAGGTACTTCTGATCTTTGTGCTGCAAAAAGCTCAAGGGGTGTAGTGAATGGCAGTAATGATCTGAAAGCTGCAATTGAGGCTGCCAGACTCAGAAAACCTGGCATAGGCCAGCAACATAGAGTTCCTGATCAATCCAATTGTTTGTCACTAGCAAGCAAGAATTGTGAAGTAGCATATCTAGACCAATCATCATGTTCAAGCATCTGGAAAAATGCGTCTGCTGGGGAGTTGAATGGGGGACATACTGCTCCATGGTACTCCACTGACTTGTGCAGACAGACAGCTATTGACAATTCAAAGCAGTGCACAATGGAAACTTCTACCGTCAGAACAGGAGATGGAGGTCTTGTCCCATTTGATGGAAAGGCCAATGTAGGAGACTTGTCCTCTTATTCCCCAGCAATATCTGCTTTTTGGAAATTGTTGGCTATTCCAGAGCAGGAATCTATTTGGCAGTATGATTTCCACCTTTTGCTATGAGTTCAGTTTTTTTTAAAAGATTTGTAGAGTTTTTTCATGAATCAAACTAATTAAGCTTCAAAAAAGTGGTTTCCCTCATACGTTTTCCTGTTATGCAGAGGAAATTTTGAGGTTCACAGAACTATGGAAGTTGAGCTATTTGATGGAATTCAAGCTCATTTATCAACTTGTGTATCACCTAAAGTTCTTAGGGTGGTGAATACGTTACCCCAAAAAATTGTATTAAATGAGGTACCTCGCTTGAGTACATGGCCTATACAGTTTCAGGAGTTTGGTGTTAAGGAAGATAATATAGCTCTCTACTTTTTCGCCAAGGACATTGTCAGGTGGATTCTCTTTCTCTTCTATATTTCTTGGTTTTATCTATTATGCTGTCCAGCATATTTTGAGTTATTGATGAATGATTTACCTTTATATTTTTAGTTTTTGAAGAATGGTTTACCTTACAACTTGTTTTATTCTTCCATTGGAAAACCTGTTGCTCATGAGACAGCTCTGAGAAGAGCTACAAGAATTTGTTGGCGAAGATGGTAAAAGATGACCTAGCTCTGAAAGGAAATGTTGACGGTGTCGAACTCTTGATATTCCCATCAGCTCAGCTTCCTGAGAAATCCCAGCGTAAGAACCATCAAATTACCATTCCTTATTACATCTTTTTGTTTGATGACTGCAAAACTCTTCCTGTGCTTGTGCCACTTAATAACATCTTTTGCCTCAAGTTTTGATTGCTTTAGCTTTAATAATTTTTTTTTAACACTCTTTTATGTCTTTATTTGTAGTAGTCACATTAGCATCTGAATATGCGCACGAGTATCTCATTTATTTCTAATTTATAGTAGTTACATTAACATCTGAATATGCAAAGTAGTGTCTCATTTAATATTAATCTTAAAGTAAGAAACACATGACTTAAACCTTAATAAGTGTAAGAAAGCACTTAAGATGAAAGGTTAGAAATTCTTCCTCAAAGATTAATATTAGTATCTATTCAGAGTCGTCATCTATTTCAGGTCATGGTTTCCTTGGTGATGATTTGTGCTAGTAAAATTCTGTCTTACTTTAAGTGATAAGGACAAGATTGGTCTTTCCTTTTTCTTATTAGTTAGTACCACATATAAAATTAATTTACACTTTAGTCTGTGTTGCTAATCTTTCTTCATATTGGTCCTAGGATGGAATATGTTGTTCTTCTTATGGGGTGTTTTCAGAGGGAAGAAGACAAGTTGCTCGCAACAAATGTCTGGCTCCCCCAAACAACTGTTTGCACTAGGAGATATCCCCACAGCTATCATGTCCTTGCCTGAGAATATATGTTCAGTTGGGCCTATAAACAAAGATTTCTCATCTGCTGCTGCTGCAATAGTAGCTGAAGTACCTGCTTCAACAGATGGAGATGGTGCTCGCGGAATACCTTCACTAACTCAAGTAGGGGCCAATCAGCAAATAAATGCGGGCCAGCAGGATGGTAGAGTGGATTCCAATTGCTCATCTACTCCACAGAGTAGCAGCACGAATTCATGCGAAGAACTTAGATGCACCGGTACTCCTCTGGTAATGCTTATTCCTCATTTGCATGTGCGTAGCTCATAAAGCCAAATTTCCTCCTCACTGGTGGAATGTGGTTGGTTTCTTTATCATGTCTCACTCTTGTGGGGAGTAAACTTATCTAGGCCCAAGTTGTTCACCTTTATTCTTTTTATGACGAGAAGAGATCTCTAAATTGATTACGATATAAACTTGTGGTTATTGTTAAGCAGATGGACCTACTTGTGGACTGTTCAAATTTTAATTTTAGTTCTGTAGACAGCAAACAGATTATGTAAACCTCCTTCCATTCTGAATTGGATGGTCTAGGTGCAAAGTTTTTAGGGAAGCCTGAAAACGAAATGTTTTTAGGATAAGTGGGGTTTAATTGTGTCATTGTAAACTTTTTATGAATGTGAAAATTTGACCATTTGAAAGTGGGAAATTTGGAGACTGTTGGGTTGTTGTATGGTGTGTTCATTCTGTTTACATAGTTATGCTTTTACACCACTTTCTCCCAAATACACATTCAATAAAGGTCTCTCGTGCTGGACTTAATTATAATATTTTAATATGTGGGTGAATACTCTCGTGCAGGAAAGAGGTGCTCATTCAAATGGCAAATCTGAGATTCAAGAAGTCCAGGGTTCTGTTCAAGAACCTCAGAGAACAGTTTCAACTGGAAGTGAACATTTGACTGTGCAATGGGACACGTCACCTGGTGCACCTGAGTTGGTATCTTCAGGAAGCATAGCTGAAGCAATTGTGTTGGATAAGATGACTAATATTATATATCAAGTGAATCATAGAAAGGATCTTAGAGATGAAACAGCAGAAATAGCTCGTCTGGGAGTAGATGCCACAGCCAGAGAACCAATAATGAAGGATCCCAATAGGAGGCACTCGAATGACTCTAAACTTCCTCAAGAAAGTTACGGGATTATTACATCAGATGTTGATTCTGGTGGCACCAGTCACTCAATAAAAATCAATTCTGATGATAACGATGAGGATGTCATTGTGGTAGGCATAGGCAAAAGGCAGAAGACTGCTTCCAATGGATTGCACGGAATTCGTGATCAATGTAGGTCCTTGGTTGATAGTTTTGCATTGCCGGGGCATGGCATAGCATCTGGTTCTGATTTTGCAACTATAGGTGCTGAAGCTTGTCATGTGACTTGCCGCCCAGAATCAGGGAATGCAGCAGAAAGGTATTTCTTCCCTGTTGATCCACATCCTGTGAAGGATATTGAGAGGATTGGTAAGTCCGTGCCCTGGAAAATGCATTCACTGGAGGATCGGGTCCAGGAGAGGACCCCGAATCTTGAGCTTGCTTTAGGGGCTGATACGAAACTACAAGGAATTCCATCCTTTCTGGTTGGGGAAGTAGACAAGAAAGTGAGCCATGACCATGATCCAGCGAAGGTGGTGAATGCGGAAGGGGAGGATGATGTAACTGCTTCGCTCTCCCTCTCTCTTTCATTTCCATTTCCGGAGAAGGAACAGAATCTGGCGTCTGTTCCAAAATCAGATCAGTTAAGGACAGAAAGACGGCATGTTAACAGTTCATTGCTCCTCTTTGGGGGCATCGGGGACAAGTAAGGGGGAAAAAGCATCATCACGGATGAGGGTCTTTTCCATGGTCTTTCCAATGGGATAACATCACATAGTCGAATAAATCCGCCTGTTCATAAGCTCAACGGATGAATGTATGATCCTGTTAGATCTTTTTTCTTTTTATAAATAATTTTAGAGTGCATAGTTACGGCTGATTGTAGATAGAGGATGGTAGCCGGAGATTTTTGGTGGGGCTCAAAAGACTTTGAGGCAAGAGTTGTGCTTATGTTATTGGACTCTCCAGAATGACAAAAGAGTAGTTAATAGTTATAAATTGAATCACAACCGAAGAGAGATTTGTAAGATAAATCAAATCTGATTGATATTTTGTGTTTATATTATTGCGCCACTCACCTTCCAATTACAAGGGAAAGAGGCAGCACTTATATTTTCTGCATAAGTGAATCTTTGTATGGAGTAATATTAATGTAAATTAGCTAGGGTTTTTGGGTTTCAACTCTGATGATGTAAAAAATGCACTTCCATTGTGTGTCACTCTTTAGGGGAGCATCTCCCCGCATTAAAACTTGATAGTGAAACAAGGACCAACGACGATCAACTAATAAATGGAACACTGTACAGTTATGAACAAAAACACAGATACTGGAAGGAATCAGGCAATGACGACTATCATCAAGGAGTTTTGGGATCAATTGTATACAGATATTGAAGTTAAGAAACTAGTTATAGAATCGGAAGACATTTATAATATTAAAGTATTCTCTTTATTACATGAGTATAAGAAGGATAATAATACGATGGATGAGAATACTTTAATATTATAAATGTCTTCCGATTCCATAACTAGTTTCTTAACTTCAATATCGGTATACAATTGATCCCAAAACTCCTTGATAATAGTCTCCGTTGCCTGATTCCTTCCAGTATCTGTGTTTTTGTTCATAACTGTACAGTATTCCATTTATTAGTTGATCGTCGTTGGTCCTTGTTTCACTATCAAGTTTTAACGCGGGAAGATGCTCCCCTAAAGAGTGACACACAATGACAGTGCATTTTTGTTAATTGGCCAGACAAATATCTGCTCCGAACTGTTGCAACCATGATTTATAGGATCAGAAAGAAAAGAGAAAAAGAAAAAAGAAAAAGAAATGAAGCAGTAAAGAGTATTGCTGCAGCTGTAGCTTTTCTGGTGTATTATATTTTGATTTTGTGGTAGCTATAATATTTTTGTTCAGTTTGTTGCAGTATAGGTCCATTTAGCCTTGTGGTTTGTTTCAGTTTTCGATTGGAGTTCTTTCTCATTTACTTGGAATTTCTTGGTTTAATTTAGTTTTTTATTAGAATTTTGTCATCTTGATACTCTCTTCATGTTTATCGACCTTAGATAACTATATAAAAATGTCCAACAGCTTGTTTTTTTTTTCCAGCTCAAAACGCGTTGCATGTGCTGATGAGGTCGCACGTTGTAGCCAGGCTCCTGCTAACTCCTTTCTTATACATGTGCCACGACTTGCTTCGTCCACATTATACCGGAAACAAACCACTAGCATGCTACAATTGGCATCAGAATTTCGACACACCGGAACATAAACTTGGCAGCATTTGTAGATGCATAAGCACTGAATTTTTCATGCAAATCTGTCTGCATTACATTTGTCGCCATCTGTATTTTTCAAGATGAATACGTGTATTCATTGTAAGGGTTCCATTTACCTATAAATAGTTTGCTGCAATCCATTCGCCTAACACTGAATTCAGAAAACTTTTTATGAGCGCGCAATATGTGTTGCTATTGATATCGTGCTTTTGTTTTGTATTGTTAATATTATTAATTAGTTCCAGATTGGGTTGATGCTATCATTAGGGAAGCTTGGAAATTTCTCCCACATCCTGGAAAATGGAGCATTCATCTGGTGCGAAGATGTGTGCGAAGATGTGCTAATCAAGCAACAGATGCTATTGCAAGATTGTGCCTATCGTCTCTCCAACTTCAGGAAGAATATTTCAACCACCATCGGAAGTGAGGAAAATTTTTATTAAGGAAATTCCAACTATTGGAGTTGGATGATTTGGGTCTTACTTTTGTACTCTGCTATTATGTTATAAACTTATAATGGTTTGATGTATTGGAACAATGTGCTTTTTTTTCTGTTTTTAATGGAAATTTCAGTGTCCCGACCAAAAAAAGAACAATGGTTGCAAAAAGATTTACTTTGCTACTTTCCAGTCGGGGTTGAAACTTGAACGAGTGCCGCGTAATAGTTTGCATGATGCGTATACAGGATGTAATGCATTTTGATTTCAAGGGTCAACGCTAGGGCATGAAAAAACTATTTTAATTCGAGATCTTATAAAATCATATCACTATTAATGCTGCACCAACCAAGCATGCAAAACATTTAATGCTATTACTCAACTCAAGATTTTCAGATTTTTTAGAAGAAAAATTACTATTACTACCACTACTACTACCATCTTTACTACTATTGCTTGTTCTAATTGTTAATATTTTTTTGAATTATAATTATAGTTAAAAAAATAAATATAATATAATAATCAAAAATAGAAAATGGACATAAAATTTAAAATTTAATAAAATAAAATAATAAAATGTAATAACAAATAATAAAATCAATTTAATAATAAATAATTAATGATTTTAATAATAAATAAAATTAATATAAATTTTTCAAACAAATTAAAATATTATCAAACTAAAAAAGTATATTATACAGAGCAAATAATAGTATATTATTAAAAGTGTCAAAATGCCTCTTTTAAAAATTTAGACAACCAACTATTATTTTTAAACATAAAACCAAACATCATCTTGTTTAACAAAAGTCCGTTTTATATAAAAGCAACCAGACATATTTATGTTTTTACCAAAAGTCATTTGAACCGAAAGTTCATTTTTGAAATGCTTTTTTACAAAACAATGTTTTTAAATTGAAAGCCAAATTAGCTTTAACACTATTGCTTTGTATTACTACTAACAATAACAATAATAATGATAGTTTTCTTAATAATAATGATCTAAAAAGAATAACAATATTAATTCACAATTAATTTTATTTTTTTATTTTAAATAGATAAAGAATTTAAATTAATTAAAAGAAAAAATATACATTAATCTATATTCTCATAGTCAACAAAAAAGATTTTCAACTTTTATATGTGTATATGTATATAATAGTTCAGAATTTACAGGCTTGTATGCTTGTATGCCATGTAAAATTTAGATTTCCATGTAAAGAAATTCACCTTAGAAGAAAAATAAAATAAATGCTACATAAACAAAAATTAATAACATTACTTAATGGTGTGCAAAATCTTACTTTTTGTTAAGTTCAAGCATGTCTATTAAAAATTACAACTTCAAACCTTGCTACATTGTTTTTCAATATAAAGCCGAAGACAAATTAGCGTCCTTCTTTTCTTATTGACGTTGAGTTCTTAATCCTTTTTATGATTGCAAGCAACATTTGTTTAGGTCTTGTCCGCAAAAAAATAATAATAATAAAAAAATTTAACGTCGCAGCAAGATTCAATCTCGCAACCTTGCACTTGGAGGGTGTTTGGATTGGTTTATAAAAAATTACTTAAATCACTTCTAGTTTTAAGTGGTTTTTTTATTATGAACTTTAAGTAGTTACGTGTTTGAATAAAGGTTGTCGTTATAAAAATAACTATTAAATATATTAAAATAGAATTTGAAAAGATAAGTGTAAGATAAAAGAATAAAGATATTTTAGTAATAAAAATAAAAAGATAAGGATAAAATAGTAAATAATTTTATCAAACTTGCTTTTTTTAAAAATATTTAAAATTATAAAAAAATAAAAGTTAGAGTTGAAGAACTTTTTATTTTCTACTTAAAGCCACTTAAAAAAAGCATGTTTTTAATTAAAACAAACACTTTTATTAACTTAAATTAGACTTGACTAGAAAAAAAAGTCAAACGAAATACCCTCTTAAGATAATAAAAGATGCATTGCTCCACTAAGCCATCTTAATAAGTCTTTGACAAGATAGCAGGTGGCCTGTATAAGAGCCTGTTTGAATTAGTTTTTTTTCAAAAAAAAATTTTTTTAAAAAAAATTAAATTAAATTTGTAATAACTATTTAATTTAACTTCTAAAAAAATTAAAATTTACAAAAAAAGTTCAAATATAATTTTTTTTTAAAAGTCAGAATTTTTAATTTTTAAAAAAAATTATTTTTCAAAAATTATTAAAGAAAATACTTTTAAAAAAAGTCAATCCAAACGGACCTTAAAGGTTTTAGGTCAAAAAAAAAATCTGACTCAAAAATAACAAAAGTAAAAATAAAAATTAAGAACCACCATAGCTCCACTCCTGAGGCCGATGCCATAGTTGGAGCTTTGATAATAATATACATTATGTTTAAAACACACCAAAAAAAAAAAGAAAAAAGAAAATCCAACCGCAACCTTTCCCACCACCACCATATGCCATAACCACTAGGTCCACCCCCACAACACAACCATCATTTCCGCCACCACCACACCTAAAGCACACCATCACAGCCATGAACTTCATCATCAACACTTATATATCCTATCATCCACTACCACCAAACACACAGTACGTGCACATACACACCAAACGTACAAACACACAGTACGTGCACATACACACCAAACGTACAAACACACAGTACGTGCACATACTAGGAAAAGAAAAACTAGTCCTTAATTTTTCTAGCTGGGGAAGGAAGATGAGTAATAAGGGGATTAAAAAATCTTTATAGGATGTTTTCTTTCATTGTTGTTTGGAATAAGAGAAAAAAACAAATTTTGACCAAAAAAATTAAGGGAAAATACATAAGAGAGAGGATTCATGGAAAATGATAAAAAAAGTTAAAATTGTAATTTGCATTTAATGGGTATAATTGAAATTTTGCTTTATTGTAAAAAAAAACTATTAAATTAAATGAGAGAGTGTCAGCCATTGACCAAATCTAACGGCAAGGACAACTTGGGTGGATTTGGGAGGTGGGAAGATTCTTTTGAAAAAAAAAAAAAAAAGGAGCTGCAACGTGCCAATGCAGCTGACATAGAGAGGAAAAATTATCCAAAAGAAAATTGAAACAGAAGGAAAAGAAGGGAAAAGAAAAAGAAAAGAAAGGGGGCATTCATAAGCGACCCAGTTGCAGTTGTGGCGGATAAAGCTTCAATTTTTGCTTGTCCAAAAGTAGACCTAAGGAAGAAGTCCTCCAATTTGAGAAGAAGATTGCTGACTAGGGCTACAGCTGCTGTTTTTTGAGGGGGCTATATGAAATGAACTGTTCTGTTAACAACAGTAATGCACTCTGTATAGTACGAAAACAAGAGCTAGTGATCAGATTGGGGAGAACAAGTAACTGCATATGGAGGGAAGTGACGACTCCACAACCAGCATCAAGGTACCTGCTCACCACTCCTCCACACACACACACACACACACAAACAAAAATACCTGTTTATATAAATCTAGCAGTTTTCACAAGTATGGTCTTTTTCTTTTTACTGATATCTATATACTATGACTAATAATGTCGCTCCACTTTATTTTGTTGTTTGAATCTCAAAGATGTTTAACTTGAACAAGCCTGCTTTTTTTTTTTTCTTTTCTTTTCTTTTCTTTTCTTTTCTTATGCAAGGACTATTACAAGGTTCTGGAACTAGATTATGATGCAACTGATGAGAATATCAGACTCAATTACAGAAAGCTTGCTCTGGTTAGCCATCTCCTCTTCCTACATTATTATCCCTTTCCAAAGTATTCGGCTACCCTTCTCACTATAAGTCGTCCATTGATCTCATGGCTTCAGAAGTGGCATCCTGACAAACAAAATGGTGATACTGCTGTTACTGCTAAATTTCAACTGATAAATGAAGCTTATATGGGTAATTTTTGTTCTGTTTTCGTGCATATCATCCATTATCGTTCATTCAATGCCTTGTTCTAATCTATCAGTTTTAGCTACAGTTTGACTCTGTCTCACTCCTTTATCATTGCAAATGCATTTCATGATAACCCAATGCTGTGCACTCAACTGATATCTCCAGAGCGTGCTCAGTTCTTCTTAGGTCTGACTACAAAGATATAGCTTGACCAACTCTAAGAGCACCTTTAGTTTACCCTGTGTATTACATTAATATATGCAGTTATAGATAATCCAGCCAAGAATGCATACATCAATAAAGCTTTACCACTGCTACCACCCAATAGGACAACTTTATTTTTGTATGCATAATGTTAGTTGGCTGGTTTATTTTTGTATGCATAATAACTATATTCAACTGCCTTATGTTAGGCAAAATAGCATAAGTCATCCTTCTTTTGCAAGTATCTCTGCTTGCCACTCTTTTTCTTCTAGAATGCTCTACAAGATTCCAACCTACACATTATTCAGTATCTTATTCTCTTAAATATGTATGTCCCTGGCCAGTGTTAAGTGACCCTGACAAAAGACTTGACTATGATACTAAGGGAATCTATGAGATTGACAAGTATACTTTACGGGTAAGTGATAATGTCACCTTGCTTTGGTCATGATTCTTCTTGGTTGCATACTGAGAAGTTATCATTTTGCATGAGTTTGTACAGGAATATCTATCCAGATTCAAAGGGATGATACTTACATGTAACGGACTTGGAATTGGTCACACACCCATTTGGTTAGTGAATATGCCTATATATTTAGAACATTAGCTTTTTGGTATCTTGAGTTAGGAATCCATTTTTTTTTATTTTAATTGCACTTTCAATTATATGCATCTAAATTCTGTGTGCTAAGATGTTTCTCTGAGAGTATAAACATATCCTAAAATATAACAAAGTTGATCTCACACATCAGAGGTAGATGGTAGAAATTGTGTTCATTCATGTCTCACTGGTTCTGATCCCAATCCCAACCAAAGTTGGAAATTGATGAGAATTTTCAAGTATTTACCAGTGGGATCTAACTGCTACTTCTCCTCTGGACATATGGTTCAGTGGCCCCAATATTGTTGGTCCTTGTATAGACCCAAATGCCTCTCAGTATACTGTCATGAATATGGTTTTGCCATAGCAAAATAAAGAAAGGAGAATTACTTATAAAGTGCTTTTACATCATTGATCCCTTTGAAACTTAAGCATCAAAATGAAATTATTTTTACTGAAAGCTGCAGTACTTTACGTTGTGGCATTTTGATAAAGCTGCCTTTGACCTAATTATATATTTCGAGTTTGCCATTTAAAGCAGAATTATATACAAGAAACTTATCAGTGGAATAAATGGAAGACCAAAGAGGAAGCTTTTTGTGTGGGAGATGAGAGAAAGGGTAGTCAGGATCAACGATTAATACTCTGTCCAGAACGTCTTTATTATTGGACTAACATGATTAAGCCTTTTGATGCCATGTACCAGTTCAAGGTACAGAGTATGTATCAGACATAACATAAGCCATCAGATAAGGAGGAAGTTTTTGGAAGTTTAGCATCTTTTGTAACAGACTGGTATAGGTGAATTAAGCATCTCCTGTACCAGACTAATATAGTAGTTCTTCCAGCTATGCCATCACATGATAGCTTGCACACGGGGTATATAAAATGTTGGCATGTAAGTCATATAAGTGCCAAAACTAAGGTTGTACAGTTTAGGTGATCGCTGACCACATAAGATTCACAGTCTTATAAGATTGTTATTGAGTACCACACTCTTGATGAAAATGAAAAATGAAAAAGAAGAAAAGATGTCCAGGAACTTTTTCAGCAGAGGACTCCTAAAAATCTCCGGTGTTGCTGAAGGACAATAGAAATCTCATCTATTATTGTCTGTATTATTGTGGAGTTGGTCGAGTGAATGACCTAAGGAACTGTTATTGAATTTTTGACTTTTTCTTTTTGTGGGCAGGGTATGATCTTGAAAGGGTTGAGCATTTTGTTGCCAGCTCCTAGTTCGATGTACTTGTGAATGTTTATGCATCTGTGTATTCTCCTCTGGGGTCCATGTCTCCGTTAATAGTGTTGTTTTCCTCATTGTTTCTCAATGATGCTTGCGAGAGTATATATCATTGGAAAATTTCTTTTCGCTAACATATCAGGGATCAACCCCCGGAATGTCAGTGAGCACTAGTCATTTCCATGTTTATAAACAAGCTTGTTTACTAGTGGAATTTTGGAACTCATCCCATCCTTACCAATGTTTGGCCACAGTTGCTTATGAAATCTTGGAGGTACCTTTTTGCCAGTCGTTTTTTTTCCTTGTCTTTCTCCAAACCCCCCCCCCCCCTTTCCTTTTTTGGGCTTCCCTGTAGTCATCAGGAGTCTGCATTTGGCAATGCTACATGACTGGCCATATATTTAGTAGACATCAATGTGTTGGCGAATGGATGGTGATAAATGTTTGCATTTAGTGTTTTATGGATTTTAGCTAATTTCAGCCCACCAAGAGAAATATCGGTTTATAGCAAGGTACAAACAGCTCTATTCATGTAAATACTCAATTTTGTTATTTCCCTAATGTTCTGCTTGTCACTGGCGACTTCTCTTTGCAGGTCACAGCACCTGTTGGAACATAACAAGTTGACAGACAAATAAGTTTGGGTATGTTGTCATTTGCTCTCTTCAAAATTCGCCATCCTAGTAAATTCTTCTTGTTATGTTGCTTGCGTATTGGCTGCTGTACAAGTATTATGTTATGCTATTACAATTTCATACATGAATCCGAGCTATAAGTGGAGAGCTAGCAGAGCTCCATTCTCCATTCATTAATTTTGGCCTCGTACCGTCATGTTAAACTGTGAATTAATTTGGATCCTATATGATGAAACATGTTTAGCTTTTAAACATAGTGTCACTTTATGTGTAGATATGAAGAGATACTTGTAACCCTTTTCCGTTCCTTAAAAATGCCAAATTATTGCAACTGGAACTGATGGATTGATTTTCAGTTGGTTTCCATCTTGGTCGTTGACAATGAGTCCATTCCTATATTGGACGCATATATCTGGTCTAAAAGTTGTATCAAACAGTTGTTGCTTTTAGGAAATAAAATTTGAAACAAGTTTGTATGGCATCGCAGCTATAATTTTAAGTAGGTGAAGCAGAAGTAGATATGTGTAGGGTGGGGCTGCTCATGGCCATCGGGGAAAGCCGCGCCCGAGTAAAGTGATTTGGAGTCAGATGATGTGTGTGGCGAATGGTGAGATAGATGAGGGTGTTAATTATAGAATTGAATTTTTGTACCGTCTGGAGCTGTATCTCTCTGCATTGGGTCTCAAGTTCTGGTGAAGTAGATGAGGAGGATTCAGTTTTAAAAAGTGATGGAAGGAAGGAGCGATCATCTAATAGCAGGGAAACAATATCAAACAAGTAGCAAGTTTGCTTTCTTTTCTTTTTTGTTCGGGTTTAAGGAGTAGTTATAGATTTACGTGAAAGATTGAAAAAGGAAGATTACGCACGCTCAAATCCAAAGAAAGCTCTTAACTATAGCATCATTGCAGAATCGAGTATAAATTAGAAGCAATCAAACATGAAACTGAGCCAACTCATCACAACAATATATAGTATAATAATAATAATAATAATAATACTATCCACCACCAATGTTGTGAGAGGTGACAAGAATCCAAGATACATAAATAGTGTTAAAAAAAAATTTCCTGTTGTGGAAAATGAATACATCAACTTTTAAGTAGTAGTACAATGATGACATCACAAACCAAATAAACTTATTTAATTGGGTAGAATTTTGCAGTGGCTCAGCAAATCACTGATTCATTATCATTTGAATCTTAATATAATTGGAAAATCTGAAAGGAAAAGAGAGAATATATTAGGGGGGAAGCAGAGGAGGAGGAGGAGGAGGGACAGAGAAAGGAGGATCACAAGACACGAAAAGTCGTATCTGGTCCAGGAAAGTAAGATGCTGAGGCCTATCCTTACGCTTGACGTAACCATGGGCTTCTTTCTGGGAGTAACAATTGTATCCCTTCTCACCGTTCCTCTTCCAAAGCGCCTCGGCGTAGCTGGTGTGGGCGTAATAAGCCTCAACGGAGATGACGACCTGCTCCTGCTCCTGCTCCTGATGATGATCATCAACAACCACCTTGAGTGGCAGCCTCTGGTAATGGCCTCGGGTGGTGCCCTCCAATTCGTCCATGCGGGCCAACGCCCTGCTTGACACGGCGTACACCTCCCCCCACACGTGGCTGCCCAGGCCTGGAAAATTCAGAAGGAAGGGCACCCTGTAGGGCCCACACACCAGCGGCAGCTTCTCCGCTGTCCGATACACCCCCGTATACACGGCGTCCCCTGTGGACATCATTTCCTCAAGGAGACTGTGATTGGAGAATCCCTTCTTCAGTGTTCCATATGTGAATATCTTCACCCTGCTGTTGTTGTTGGAGTTCTGCTGCAATTCCTCCTCCGCACCCATCTCTCTTTTCTTACTTTTTTTTTTTTTTGGTTATATTTTTTTATAATCTCTCTTTTAATTCTCTGCTGCTACCCTTCTTTGTTAAGCGTTAACGACCTGCAACATTTATTTATACATAGGGGGGAAGGGAATTAAACGCCAAGCAAATAGAGGAAGAGTAAGACAATAAAGGGGCTGTTTGGATTTATTTTTTTTTAAAAAAAATTACATTAAATTTGTAATAATTATTAAATTTGATTTTTAAAAAAATTAAATTTTAAAAAAAAATTAATATAATTTTTTTATAAATTAGAATTTTTAATTTTTTAAAAAAAATTATTTTTCAAAAATTATTTAAAAAATACAAATAATTTTGATTTTTAAAATTAGTTATTTTATTTTATTTAGGGTTAATTTGGACTAATTTTATTTTAATTATATATATTTGGGTAAAAATATTAGGACGGGTGAAAATCTCGAGGAGAATCTTTCGACAATGGCAAGGGGTCCATTAAGAGGTTGGTGGAGGGTGAGTTTTGTGGGTTTTTGTGCAGTTAGATCTGAAGGGGATTTTTTTTTTTTTTTTTTTTTGGCCCACTTTTTGGATACCCTATGAGGAAGATAAAGGGCCACAAGGTAATAAACTCAATCAACCTATATTTTTTAAATAATAAGGACTTTGTCTCACCTGAGCGTTGGAGTTTCTTAGGGGAAAAGTCCTTCAGTAGACCTCTTTTTGCATCATCTCTTTTATTATCTAGTGTCTAAATCCTAACCAAACAATAACCCAAAAACAAGACAAAATGAAAGGAAACTCTCAATGAAATTAATCAGCAACTAACATCAAATTCGTTAACTGCTACAGGAATATTTTCTTTCTTTCTTTTTTTCTTTTTTTTTTTTGTCGAGAACTGCTACAGGAATCTTAATTAGTCTCCATTGGAAGAGCTAGCTGATAAAAAAATAAATCCGGGTGGCAATGGCAGCGGCACGTGGCACATCATCTACCTCTGCTTTTCCTTAAAAACCAGCAAAAGAAAAAGAAGGGAGAAAAAGTACAAAAAATCCAAAACAAAGAAAAGGCAAAGACATCTAGAACTTGAAATAAATAAACTCACATATCTTTCTTTAGTGATTTGAACGCAACATGTTAAACCATTACGGCATTTATCCACCACCCCCCCCCCCGGCGGCCGGGAACCCAGTCCACACCACCCTTTCTTTTCCTTTTCTTTCTCTTGCTTCTCTTTCACTCTAGCTCTGTTTGCATTAAACATTGCAATTGAGATAATAAATTTGACAACCCATTTTCTTACAAGTAAATTCCAAAAAACAAAGAAAGAACAAAGAAGAATGGTAATTAATAATATCAGTTGGTTTGTCCGTTTATATTTCAATCCCGTTTCTAATTGTGTATGCATTCACTAATTTTAAACATTCAGACTTGTATACTCACATTTCGGTCATTAATCGTATGAATCAGGATAGCTTTGGATATGTTGCATTTCTCAAGGAAAAATTATAAAATCCTACTGTATATAACAATCAGACATACATTAAATGGTCACATGGTATTTTGCAACTGAAACTTGAAGATGTGTGAGAGAAAATAAAATGGGTTGTATTCCTGATCTTGTCAAGAAAAAATGACTGCAACAGTTCAGGGTACAAACAATATCATATGCTACACAACACTGGCTAGCAGTAGTAACATGTATCTACTGATCAAACTCTCTAGTAATTCCATTTTGGGTAATTGTACTTTCAAGACATGGTTCTTAAGTTTATAGGCACTTCCTATATATAATAGATGAGTGATCCTTGAAGTTTTAAAAAAGCAGCAGGTTCTCAATGTCGTTAAAATGTTTATGCAACTGTTGAACAATTAGTATCCCCGACAATCCTCCTATTTCTTTTTTCTTTTTTTTTTTTCTCTCTCGAAATAACAATCCTCCTTCTCTTGATGATAGACACCCATATTCATTGTAGTGAGTATCATTTTATATCAGGGTGGATTCATATTTGCAATTTGATGGATGTATTCACAAAATAATGAACACTCAAATTTTATTAAAAGTAAGGGAAATATTCACGTTATCTTCCTATGATATGCCAAAGTATTACGTTACTCCTCTGTGTTTCAAAAACTTCATACCATCCCTTGTGTTTTTTCAAAATTGATCACACCCTCTCCTACGGTTAGTTCAACACTAACACCGTTAAATCCAAGCTTAAAATGAAAAAATTGCACCTCTAATTCCTAGATGGTAAATTTCACGTTACTCTCATGTGATATGTGAAAGTATCATGTTGTCTCCCTGTGGTATACGAAAGTATTATGTTACCCCCTATGTTTTCAAAACTTTAGATCCCCTTGTGAGAGTTCCAGACATTGTAGTGGCCTATGTTTGCTTTTGCTTTCTTTCTTTTTTCTTCTTTTTTTGCTCTGTTTCGCGAATGGCTGAGGAGGTTTTTGGAGCTTTTCATTTGCAATTGCATGGATTTTAGTCAAGTATGGAGATATGATTCAATGCAAAGGACGAAGAAAAAAAATGAAATGAGAAATCTGTTATTTTTTGTCTAAATAGAAGGTAACATGTAAGTAGAAAATAAAACGAGTAAAAATGTTAAACCAGTGACGTTTCTAGCCCATGTGACTCAAATTTGACGAAAAAATTGACGGAGAGAGGTAACATGATAAATTACAAAAAAAACACAAGGGGACGATCTAAAATTTTGGGAACATGAGGGGGGGTAAAGTGGAATTTACCCTTTTTGTCATCCCAAGAATATTTTCATCCAAATATAAGGTAAAAATGCATAAAAATATTAGACCCGCTGCATTTTTAGACCGTGTAGCTCAAATCTAATGAAAAAATTGACAAAGGGGGGCAATGTGATAAATTTCGAAAAAACACGGGGGGACGATCTGAAATTTTGGGAACACAGGAGGATAGCGTGATACTTTCGCATATTATGGGGTAATGTGAAATTTACCTTAAAATTAATACTGATATATGATTCATTTGGTAGGGAATTTACTTTCTTCCACGTCAGAAAATTAGTTTAACTTCTCCAATACTCCTAAACAAAGGTAATGGTTCTTGAGTGTTTGAAGAAGGATAAATCCTTTGACCTCCGAAGAGCATGTAGGCGGCTTCCCCTTCCGATGCACGCCTAGGTTGATTTGACCTCCGTAGCACGCTTGGGTTACAAAACGATCTAGTTTCCCTCTTCTCACAAATACTTCAATTTCATCCTTCAACTCCTTGCAATCTTCTGTTGAATGTCCATGGTCCTTGTGAAAATGGCATCTCAGGTTTCAATCCCTCTAGGATGGGTTCCCAATTGCTTGTCTGGCCATCTTAGCAAACGATCTTTTTAGATTGCCATTAGCACCTCCATTCGACAAGTATAAGTGGAGTATACTTCTCAAACTTTAGTTGATAGCGAATGCCATCAGTGCGAGCTTTTCCTTTCCCATGACTTGGTTCTTCCTTGCCCTCGCCTTTGTGATTTTCTCTAGATTGCTTTTTCCTCTTCCCTTATACAAGTTTAGTGCCGCGATTGACATCCTCGCCTTGGATATACCTTTTAGCTTCTTTCATTAAGTCTGCAAAAGAACAGTATTCATGCCTCGAGATGTTATTCTTGAAATCACCAAGCCTTAGCCCATAGCAAAGGCAATTATAACTACCCCATCATTAGGATTTTCTACTTTCAACGCCTGTACTATTTAACCTTTCTGTGTGCTCTCAGAGTGTCTCAGTAGACTATTGGAGGTAAGAGAATAAGGTCGTTGAAGTCTTTGGAAGGGTTTAGCTATTGGAGAACCTATCTATCAACGCCTAAGCAAATTGGTCAAAAGAGTGCATCAACCTATCCGGTAGACACTTACACCAATCGTACACTATGTCAACCAGTGTAACAGGAAGGGCTTGGCATTTCAATGCGTCAGACAACCCTTGTATCATGAGAGTGCCTCTTCGAATCGGTCCTCCGGTCATACAATGGAAGCGGAGGTAAGAAAACCAAACTTTGGTTGTCTTTTAGGATGGAATTATATATATACATACACACACACATGCACATATATACACACATATATATACGTATAAATATAATGCTTTTTGAAAATTAATAAAGGAAAAATATGCATGCTTCCGGCTACCTAAGGGGTCTTTTTCTCATAATATAATGGCCTCAAATATATATACGTGATACTGTAGTTAGAGTGCTCAACCTTTTCTATTAATAATTTAAAGAATGACCACTAATTCAAAACATTTAACTAATTAATTACAAGTACATACAAGAAAGGAACAACACACACACAAACACACATTCACATATATATAAAGATCACCATTAGTTATGGTGATTAAAGATAATTAAAAGAAAGAGTGAAGTAAGTCGTGAAGTTGGTACCGTTGGACTATGTGAGACAAGGAGGAGGAAGGTGGAGGAAGCAGTGAATGAAGAGAGGAAAACAAGGTGTTGATTTTGTTATGGCGATCATGCTCAATGGTGCAATGGCGGTGAAGGTGGCTAGGGTTGATTGAGGAAAAAGAGGGGAAAAAAGGAAAAATACTTTTAAAATTAAAAGATAATTTTACACTTTAAATTTGGTTATTTTAAAATTATTTTAACATTAATTTAATGGAGAGGATTAATATTGTCATGTTTTGTAACATTGGAGACTAGTTGTGTCACTTTCATAACATTGGCAACTAATTGTGTCACATTTTGTAACATTGGGAACTAATTGTGATACTTTTATGACAATGGGGACTAAATTGGCACCATGAACCAACAATGACGAATATAATTCTATTGAATGAGTCTTTGATTGAATAACTGTAAATTAAATCTATTGATCTTCTTATGGACTGAATGCTTCATATATGGATTATTCTTTGAGTTATGTCTTGTAAAGCTTGATTATTCAGAAGCTCGTGAAAAGCTCGTGCACTTAAAGATATGATGTCCATGCAAGAAATTTAAAGACAAGAGCAAAGGGAGATATAAGGCCAAAGATGAGATCATTTCTTTTATTTCTTGCTCTTATTATACATAACCTTGAATTTACTCATATTTTTTCAAATTCACCTTGATCAAGTTTTCAAAATCATTTTTTGAGGATTTTGAATTCCTAAAAATATGCTTTCTTAGAATCTTGAAATTGCATTTTAATATGGTTTGAGTAAATAATTGATTTCTCACATAATCCTGGGAAGTTTTTGAAAAGCAAAATCTTTGACCTTCCTTTTTCTTTGAGATTGTTTCCACATTGTCAAATCTTTTTAAAAGAACTTCATATTGCCAAAATCCTCTCAAGATGTTTTCAAACTTTCCATTTTGATTTGAATTCTCATTATTGCTCTTCTAATTACTAGATATTCATGCTTCAAAAGGTATTTCAATAAATCTCAAAAAGGCAAAAAAAAAATTTGAGTTTTTTAATATACCCCGGTAGTACTCCCCTATTATAATCTTCTATATGAGTTATAGTACTATAGCCTCCTCCGGGGCGACCGGATCTGTCCAATGGAGCTTCAATTCTTGGTGGTCACCAACTAGGACTGAGCATTCGGTTATAATTGAACCAAAATAATCGTAGTCAAAACAACCGAAAATTGAATTTTGAAAAGTCTAATAACCGAAATCGAACCGAATAAGGTAAATAACCAAAATTTTGGAACCAAATTTTTTGGTTTGGTTCCGGTTAATAACCAAAATAACCGAATTATAAAAAAATTAAATAAAAAAATGTGAAAACAATCAAATTATAGAATTTCAAAATTAAACACAAATATTAAGTAAAATAAATAAATACACAAAAAATGAAAAAGGAAAAAAACTCAGAAAAACAAACTTAAAACGTGAACCTTGTTGCTACTACTGCTTGCTTGAAACTGATTTAAGAGATCTTTTGCTTTTTAAAATTCTTCATCTTACTTCTTGTCAAACTTCATTCATTCAAATTTCAAACTTTGTTCACTTAAAGATTTGGAGATTATTCTTAGAAGTATTATTATCTTTCTGGGGGTTATACATATAATTAAAGGCAAAAGCTAGTCTATAAGCATTAAACACTAATACAAGAAAGTTTTATAATTCGATTATTTCGGTTAAGGATCGAAATTCTAAAACAATAACCAAACACTGAAACCGAACACCGAAACGTTAAAATTTGTTAACCAAAACCGAACCGAATAACCAAATCGAATTATTAATTCCGTTCAATTCCGATTCAACTTTCAGTTAATAACCGAAATGTGCTCAGTCCTACCATTAGCTGACTTGTGTTTGTCATGTCGAACACCTAAGTTGTTCTCCTCTCTTCTCTCCCTCCAGGAGGTGTATGATTAATGTATGTTCAAAGAAAGGATAAAGCCTTTGACCTTCGAAAATCATGTAGGCGGCTTCGTCTTTTGAAGCATGCATAGGCTGCTTTGATCCCAGAAGCACGCTTGGCAGGTTCGACCTACAAAACAAAAGAGCGAGACTTTCCTCCTGTTTTACCTCTGATGCTTATGTCAATTAATGTTCAAGGTATTGAGAGAATTTGTAGTGAAATATTCTCAAATGAGTCGAAAGAAAAAGTCCTCTTCCTCATGGTGTAAAGGGGTACTTATACGAGCCTTGCCCTCATTTATGAGATTTACCTTTTTGCGTTACCTTAATTGCTCTAAGTCATCGTCGTCAGGTTTATCTCCTCCCAAATGGGGAAATGGTGATGCAATCGTTGAGTTGTATCTAATGGTGATGCAATCGTTGAGTTGTATCTAATGGCCGAAGCAACGCCCTTTGGCTTCGGCTATTATATGGGTGAGTTGAAGAGATGTATGAAGCTTCCTCAAATGACTTTGAGCATGGCTGTCATTGTCTTCGGAGTTAGCCATAGCACGCCTCACTCGCTTTGACTAAGAAATACACTTTGAGGCGGATAGGGCAAAGCCTTATGCCCCAAGGTCGGCCACTGGCGAAGAGTTTAGCAAATATGGCCGAAGCCATAGCTCCGTGGTTCGGCCATAAGCAAAAGATCACTTCCCTTGTACACATGACGTCATTTTATTTGTGGAATATTTTGCCTATTTCTATGATGTATGAATTGGTGATATAGAATAGAACCATAATTCAGAATCCTTAGGCGATGCAGAATCGGTTTAAAGCCTGCTTCTATACTACCTCTAATGACCTAGACCTAATTATTGATTTGCCACCATAAATGAGCCTGATCAACTAATCGAAAAAACGTAGGACCTATTTGAAAGTGTTTTTGTTTTTCTATTTTAGTAGAACAGGTTTTAGAAATAGTTTTTTTTTAAAAAAAAAACAGTTTTTAAAAACGAATGAACATAAAATTTCCTTAGATAGAAGATAATTTTATTTCTTTTTTACATATTAAAAAGGCCATTATACCCTTATTTCAAGGCTTATTTTCTTTTAAGTTTTAACGACCAAGTTGTAGTTGCACTTATGCTTTGATAATAATTGGTAAAATACTATGACACTAAATAAGTTCTATTTTTGCTAGAGTACGCTAGCTCCCTTTTGACTCATCTTTTTTCTATTTTATTATGAAATTTGAGTTTTTTAATTTGTTTTAGAAAAATAAAAAATCAAACCAAGTTAGAATGTTGATTTGGTTTGATTATAATACATAATAAATGTAAATCAACTAATCTGACTTAGTATAAAATATGATAAAAATCAAATTAAATTAAACTATGTGCAACCTTATTGTCTATTCTTGCGCCAGTTGACTAGAAGTGCCGCTTACACCGTTTAGAAATGCCATTCACTCTAATACTACGTTTGGGCACGGGGGATATAGGTAAAAATATTTGGTAAATAACTTCGAAATTATATACATACACATAAAGTCAATAATTATATATATTATATGTCAGATGGCTTGAAATTGCTATATTTGTGTGCAGAAGATTGGCAACATCTTATAAATACAAAACTAAAACAGTAAGTTAAGTATCTGAAGCATCACTTTTGCACAAATCTGAACCAATTTATTAAAGATTTTAAACCTCAGCCATAAGTTGGTGTCACAAAATTCAGAGCCCTAAATTGCCCAATTCCCTAGTACAGAAGATACAAAAGAGAATAAGAATTAATAAGAGAGAAGGAAAGGGAGGGTTGGCACCTTGTTGGTGGATTGAGGAATTATATATAGGAAAGAAGAGGGGGGGAGAAGAGTATGTGGGTGGCGTTGATTTGGGGTCTGGTGATTTACAAAGTAATAAAGCTTTTGTTTAAGGACGATGTTGCTGACATCCCAACCACCTGTGATGGGAATGCCCTCTTCTCCGTCGCCGATAGGCTTGAAAAATTGTTTGGTGGCAAAGCCTACGTCGCCCTTCATATTCCCGACCCTGATTCCGCCTCCCGTCAGAACATCGATCTCGTTCTCCTCACCGACGGGTACAGATTTTTTGTATTTGTTTACTTACTTTTTTGTATTTTACCAAATCCTACAAATAAGTTGTATTCACTAGTTTAGTTTCTGGTGGGTTTGGTACAGCCAAGTGCTAGTGGTGTCTGTGAAGAATGAAGCATCAAGATTTGTATCAGTTGACGACGATGGCAATTGGGTTTGCACTGCCTCTCACAACCACCAAACCCTGCGTATTCCTAATCCTGTATTCAACTTTGTGCCTGCCCTTCTATTTACTTACAACCCATCTCACCTATTCCTTCTCATTTACTAATACCTAACTAATTACTCCCACCATTTTTTTTTTTTTTACACATTTATCAGTTATCAAACTGTTGATTGGGTTGGAATTCTTTCTGTTGTCTCCTTTTTTATATTTACAATTCATGTCACACCCTTCTTGTTTGCTGCATCTCAGGTGGCTGAAGCTAGACAACAAGTTTCCATTCTCCAATCATACCTTGAACAAAGGGGAATTGATCTGCCCCAAGGATTTTTGTCTTGCAAAGTCATATGTCCGAACCCAGACTTTTGGTATGCGTTAAATTTTTCTGCTAGCAATCTTGACTTTTGGTTAATTATAGTATATTTTACTGAAAACTTGGAAATAATGGAATTTCTCCAACTTATTTTATCCCGTCTCCTCAGCCTTTAATGGTTTCGGGTTGATCACAAATACATTTTTCCATCTTGCTAATGTTACTGCCAAATGGTTTATCGCTCATTGTACATGATATAGTTGTTTAAGACATGCATGCTTTTATCAGCTTGTCTACGCTTGTTGTTCTCTGATTTTTTACGTATTGTGACTAATTAATTCAGCTAGACATTCACTTTACATCTGTGTCTCGGATATGCTACTTGTGTTTTGCTTGTCTTTTTGCAGTACTCTTCAGCCAAACTCTTTTCCATCTGAAGTCATCACCTATGATCAGTGGGTGCAATTAAAGCCAGACACTAAGAACACACTTTCTGGTTGGATCAGAGGAGCAATTCGTGGTGGGAAGAAGGAAATGCAGGGATCTTTAACTGAGAAGATTAATTTTGTACTGAGTACGGCTCCCATGTGGGACAGGTTTGGGACAACTCTTACCTGCTTTATTTAGGATTTCAAGTTGTGTTGATACCGTGTGAGTTGTGGTGCTCTTTCTTAAGCATTTGGATCTATAGGACAAATGTAAGTTTGTTATTTTAGTGAAAAAATGACAACTTTTTGGATGGAGTGGGGGTGTGTGTTTATTTTCAGTGACTACAGGGAGATTATGATGAGGTTTTTGTACCACATAGGTGTCCAATGCCTTTTAAAAGGATCACAAGGCGGTCCTTAGCAATTTACCCATGGTTCTCTGCACTTTGAAGATATAGTTGGTATTATTTACTGGAGAACAAGTGTTTTTCAAGGTGACACTCATTAAGATTAAATTCTACAGTGCGTTTAACAGAAGACCAAATGCTCTGGTGTGGACCAAATATTCTCATATTAAGTACTGAAAATATATTGGCTTTGAATTTTTCAACTTGAAAACCCAACATATATCCTGGAGATATACCAAAGTAAGATGATTGAGAAGCTCAAATGCCTTCTTATATAGTTAACACCAAGGAAGTTTGGATGAAATAGAAAATGAATGCAGTCAAGCTTCTATCTTCTGGGACACAAAATGGCTACTTGGTAACCACTTATCGGAAAATTCTCTCTGTCCCGTCATGTGTAATGAATGTTTTGTTTTATCTTTTTATTTCTGATGCTTCTGAAAAGGACAATAACATTCTGTTCACTGGGATGTAGATTAGAGCTTAAAGGTAACAAACATATCCTAGGGGAGTTCCTGGAATTCAAAGGAAAGCAAGATGATGTTCAGGCTTTGCGAAATATCAGGAGATCAAAAGTCAGTCACCTCATCATCCAAAAGACGAGCATGTTTGGCTTGGGTAATCCTTACTCATTCTTGTCCTCGTATATTTGGCATTTACATTTTCAGCAAGCCTAATTTTCCAGACAATTAGGATAGTAAATAGGGAATACTGAAACCTGAATACACAATGTGCATTGGTGCGCTTGCGTCTACATACTGACTCAGAGGGCCATGTTTCCCGCAGACTGGGAATTACCTTTTGGCCTATCCATTTCTCAACCATATTTGATTATTTTCAAAAGTTAGTCAATGGCACCCATTGAATTGCAGTCATCTTTAATTTCAACTGACTCTAACCTTTTATCATTCAAATTCTTCATTTACCTTTCCTTTCATGGAATTCTGGCTTCACCCCCATGCACTTGTGATGCCTTAAACATTGATGTGGTCCCCCTTTTGGTGGCGCTTTAGCTGTAAGACAGCAAGTGGAGAAGAATGAATTATGCACCCTTGGACATTAGCTGCAAAATGGAGTATATAGCATTCTCTCTTGTGCTTCTGTAAAGTTACTAAGACATGTGCCATGGGCAACAAATATATGGTTAACTTTCTTTTGCTGTTTTGGTCAATGAGAGTACAAATGAGGAATTGCTGCTTCATGGGGCCTCTCGTTGTATATGGCATGGGCATCGTGACCCTGCTGCATTTGCATGTTATTGAATGGAGTGAAATATAATCCAAATCCGGTGGTTGAGAATCAGCATGCTTTGCCAGTGATGCTCCATTATTTTACCTTTTTTTTCCCAGTCAGATTTATCTGATGATAGTGTGTAAAACAAGAACTAACCGAGTTCCTTGCAATAACTCCATAACTACTTGCTCATGCTTCATGTTACTTCAATTTGCAAATCTTTCTTATTAGGCAGCCCTTTTGCGTAGCTATCAGTATCCTTTGTTTGGCTGTTCTTTGGGATGTTGCATCATATAAGGTAAAATGAGGCATTTTTCCTGTTTGTAATTCTGATAAATATTCTATGAACACAGCTCGCTCAAAGCTCCAAGTTCTGTACTGTCCTCGAGATTACCATGCTGACCGGACATCAGCGCACGAGTGGAAGGAAGTGAACGTTAGGTCAAGCACAGAGGTTGTATTTCAACAACGGTATTCTAATAAAGTGCGGAAGTACAAGCTATCTTCAGTGATTTCCATGAAGTTAAGTGCCTAGTTTCTTGCTCAATAGGTTCCGGATTGCAATATGTGTGGTACAATACCGTCCGTATTGAGCCTCTTATGTAATCTTGTTGAACATGTGTTGTGTTTTAAGCGCTAGGCTATATATTCTGTTGAAACTGTAGGCCCTTTTAATGGTTAGGCAACGACAAGATAACTGGGGATTTGGTGCGCCACTGCCTGTTCCACAGAAAACCCGAGAAAAAGAAGGGGAAAAACGAAACGCAATGTAATAAAGGAAACCTTTTGTGTTGCATGATGTAGAGAAAGGTAAGCCTGGGCTTTGAAATGATGGAGAAGAGAAGCTTTTATACGATGCACATCACATTACGCCCTTCTCTATACTCATATCCAAAGCACTTGTAGAAGTAACAATGATAAATTCACATTAAAGAACATTGGTTACCGTTGAGATCAAACCCGAATGAATTAATTATTAATATTGGGTCATCTGCACGTAATATGAAGGAATTACAAGAGTGTCCAGCATCGACCATCTGTTGGGTTCCAGAGTCCAGGTATCAAGAACTTGGTATCATTTAGACCACGAGCATTGAAAGCTCCACCATCACTTGGGTCAACAAGAAGCTTGCCGGCATATCCCGGGAACGAACCCGACCCGAACTTTTTTGTACAGAAATCTCCAATCTCTAATGGCGTCGTGGTCCTGGATTTATCATCATCGACATCAGAATAAAATCCATTACCGTATGGATTGGTGACGGTGGAAGCCAAGGCGGAGGCTAAATGCTCTATCATGGCGTCTGTAGCCGCATTCTTGTTTGGTGGTCTCACCAGCAGATCTAACTTCGAGAAATCTGAGGGGTGGAATGGCCACCCACATTTCCAAGGGCAATGCTGCATTGGGTTTTTCAATATGATATAAACCAGCTGCAGCTTATCACCTGCAATTGATATTTTAATTAATTATTATATTTCATGAAAATTATCATATATGCGTAATAAATTACGTACCGAATGCTCCATGTTGGAAGCATTTTTGTCCGCATGAATTGTTGTCCAACTCCACATCATCAGAGATGAAGACGAGTGCAAGCGCATTCTTAGTTAGCTTTCCGGCTGAGGAGGAGGAGGCTTTCTCCACTACTTGGTGCTGCAGGAGTCTTGGGATGGAGTCCTTTTTAAACTGCTTGCCCAGAGAATATTGATGATCAACAACTTCCCTCACAAGTTTTAGGTGAATAGGGGGAGGCTCTTTGAGGTTGTTGTTAGCCACAAGTTGATATTGCTCCACTTGTTTCCACCATGTGGAGACTTGAGGCCCGTAACTCATACTTGTAGCGCCTCCGTCCAGAGATTGAACGAAGGTCTTAATCACATGTGTTGATGCCTCTGAGAAGTTGCCATACCACAAGAGAAACACCTTCACATCACCCGTGAGTAGCGGGCCATTGTGATATTTAATACGACCACCACCGGTTACGGCTGCAGATGTGGCGGAGCCCAAAGGAAGAAGAAGAAACAAGAGAACCGAAAGATTATTAAGCAAGATCCCAGCACGACTCTTACTCACAAAACCCTCCATCTCTCTCATCTTCAACTTCTTCCCCAACATATATGTCTCTTCTTTACAAACTCGGCTACCTCCGATGTTTCGTATTTTCTTTTATTATTTGTGTGTGTATGTATATATATATATATATATATATATATATATGTGTGTGTGTGTGCATGCATTATTATTGTATTGTATGTGCCCATGAATTTTCTCCTTAGCGTAAGGAGATGCCGCAAAATGAGCTATTTTCCTGGTGTTCCTCACGTTCAGTAGCTAGATTATAATAATACATTTAACTTAATTTGGGTGATGGACGTTAAAAATGTGACTAATTGATTTTTGGCTGCTCATCCAAGCCAGGTTTGCTTAGCCCTTAAATTAATGCATAGTGAAGGTCTTTCTGCGGTAGCACTGGCCTGCCTAATCTAATGGTATGCCATGAGACACTGGTGGGAGTACTAAAAATTGTGTGGAAAAAGTATAAATATATGCTTCTAATTAAGATTTAAGACGCTATGACTGGTGTTGAAACTTTAAATTAATTAATTAATTAATTACATTAACTCCAGGGCATCAGGATCACTTCTTAAATTGAAATTTTATTATACATGTAATTACAATACGAGTTGTCTTGTTAAAGTATGCATAAATGCAATTAATAATAATAATAATAACAATCATAATAATAATAATTAGAAATAGAGGAGAAATAACGAAACCAAAGAGATGAGCGAGGCCCAAAGGGCAGGTTTTTGGGCTTTGGAGGTAGATACGCAAAACTAAAAATAGAAGTCATGAGGAGGTGGGTCCCACGCGGCTTGCTGTACGCCCCCCACGTCACCCAAATAGCTTTACTTCCTCTCTCCGTTGTTCCTAAAACAAAAACTGAAACCGCTTTTATTAATGGTAAATTGATAATTGCTACGGCTGTAAAACATAGGAGTGGTACATACGTTTATAAACACATTCGTACTCCAAAAATCAGAAAAAAAAAAAAAAAATTGATCTCCAAACGCCATTTCCATTGTTCAAAATGATTGTTAGTTATTCTACTTCTCTTTATACTACTTTCTGTTGGATGAATGGCCGAATCATATATATATTTGTGTGTGTATATATATATATATATATGCTTATATATGTGTATTTATATATATGATACATATGTACATGTGTGTGTGTGTCTGTGTGTTATTTCTACTATTTCATTCTCTCTTATCCGCTTACTTATTTTATTGGTTTCGCCGCGGTTGTTGAATAGAAAAGAAGATCTATGGTTTAGTTGGTTATAAACAACAGCCTGTGCTAACCCTATCTGATGGCTAATCTCCATGCTATTATACTGAAAGTTGTTTGCCTTAGCTATATCTCTTGTTGAAATTACATCAAATTTGAGATTGGATTACCAGTTAGATGTTAAAAACATAACAACCCCGATCATAATGGTTACAGAAACAAAATTCTTCCCCCTCGGTGGTTAGGTAGTTATATAGTTCCATAAGTCCTTAAATCCTTTAATTAGGATGGCAACAGTATTCCACTCAGTAGGAGAACTGCAGTGGTCGGGGCAGGGTTTTTGGCAAAAAAACTGATCAAGGGCATGTCAGGGGCAGGGCAGGGTCTTTTGCCCCTCGCCTGGTACAAGGGCAAGTAAGGGTAGGGGTTTATTGAACGCACCCCGTCACACCGGTATATTTGTGTACATATATTTTTTATTTTCTCTATCTAACTATATAGTTTTGTAGTTCTATTATAATTGTTATAAAAATGAAAAAATTTCTGATTTAGTGGTTAAAATTTCTCATGCGACTTTGAACTCCAAAGCTTAAATCTCCTTAGTACTCCTTATTTATGTGTTATTTATAGGTAGGGGATCTAACAAATAGGGTTGTTAATCTGGTTTTAGCCTATTGCCTGACCAGTTAGTGGCGGGGCAGGTTTTTTCTCATTCAATAGGTGCGGGGATGGTTTCACGGATTCACCCAGTACCAGGTATCAGATAGAGGTAGAGGCAGGAATTTAGCACTATACAATTCTTAAATATGTTAATGTGGGTTTGAGCCTCCCAAAGTCATGCTCGCAAGGAGAGCTAGCTCGATCGATTGGCCTTTGGGAATGTCATTTATCATTTTCTAGTAATTGCTTGTTCACCTAAGGTCGTACATGCATTAGGAATTCTGCTGCTAAGTAGTCATTTCAACTAGCATGTCAACCCAACCAGACGATGCAATGGGTGTTATATGTGTTTCTATTTTACATTTTGTGTGATTTAGATAATCACAGGGCTAAAAATAAATCCATTTTCTAAATAAAGGAATGTATTAATATAGTGAAGGTATGTATCTTTTAATCTAAATATTTATGAGATTTAGAGTGATAATGATAAACATCAAAAATATTAAGTTATCTCTAATTTTTATTGTCAATTTTTTCATCGATAAAAATTAAGATTAATTGGATAAGTTTTTTATCAATTTGTCAACAGTTGAAAAAATGACATTAATTATTAAAAAACAAACGAAGTTTTAGAAGAAAATTGAAGAAACAATCATGGAGTGTCATGTGATATCCTACCGAGCATTAAACTGAAAGAAAAAGTAACAAATACTCATTCTTGCAATAAAATGGGGAAAAAAGAAATAGCACTTTAATTTTTCAAAAACAAAAGCTAAAAAAGGTTGAGGTATTATACAGCATAAATTTTTGCTTTTCTCCCCATCTATGTTCATGTAACTACTGAGCAAAGGATCCACTTAGCAATTGCAGTTTCTCATTTATAAATTTCTATTAAAGTGCTTTCTGGTCTTTCCATTTAAGGTATTACTTGTCCTGTGTGTTCTTTTTCACCCTTAATCTTCTTGTGTTGGTCTCCTAATTGAAGGTAAGAACAGTGAAGGTCAGCAATGTATGCGTAGGTGCATCAGACCAAGACATCAAGGAATTCTTTTCTTTTTCAGGGGAGATTGAATATATTGAAATGCAGAGGTAATTCTTGGAGAGTCTTTGATTTGTACTTTACCTACTCCAATTGATCTCTGGGTCAAAAGTAAGCCAAGTTTAGAACTTTATCTGTTATCACAATGCAGTGAGAAATGTAAGCTATCCATGGTGGACAGTGCTGTTTTTCGAGAAAGTTGAATCTTCATCTATTAGAATGAATAGCGGAATCTAGAGAATTCCACAAATTAGGAGATTTGATTTTAGTTAATTTAATTTGGAAATCAGATTGTATATTTCCTTTCTGAAGTGTTGTTTTATTTAATTAAATGAATATCTTAGTCCATACAACCCGATTACAAATGCACTTCCTTCCCTACCACCCTTTATTTCTAGAAAATGAAAATGAGAAATGATCTCCACTAGTAAATGGCACCTGGTTGTCTAACCCATGTGACTTGTAAAACTTTATTATTTCATCCTTATCGTATTTTCCAGAGGCAATGAGCGGTCACAAATTGCATATGTCACCTTCAAGGATCCTCAAGGTGCAGAGACTGCAGTTCTTCTCTCGGTAACTGTGATTCTTAGCCCTTCATATCTAATTTATGTGCCCCTTAAATGTTGATTCATCTCTTACATGTGGTAATAAAAGACGAGATTGACTTGTAATAGTTAGTACCTTATCGCTAGTTGTAAGTAGCAATTTTCTTTGCTAATCTTTTGTGGTTAGTTCCTTTGTTTCATCTGTATGCAAAGACTTCAGGAAGGTGGACTTCTGTTTCTCATCTAAGTGGTGCATTGGGTTCTATCTTGTGGTCTTCTCCAGTTAGAGTCTCACATAAGTAATGCATTGTGTGATATTGGTTGTTATCTCTATTATTGCAAAGATTTTGAGCAAATTCATTCATGCAATGCAGATTAGTATAGGATATACTTTCGTGACAAGTTCATTAATTGCTCCTCCAGTTTTTCTTCTCTAACGAAGTCCATGTTTACCGGATATTATTGGAAGAAATTTGTTTCTTTGAAGGAAACAAATAGAAACAAGTCCAAACTGTTACTGCAGTTCGAGTGGTGAAAGGGCTTTCCTGAGATGAAGAGCAGAATAGGAGCATTTATTCCACAATGGTGCTAATTGTAATGAATAGAGCGCCGCATTTAACTCGCATTATCTATTGGAACTTCTACACACAGACACACATACGTATACATATAGATAGATAGATGATCAAGTTCCTTATGCTTTACTTGTCATTTCCATGAATATCTTGAGGTATTATTCCAGCCTTCTGACGGAACTAATCATGAGCTTGACTATTTTCCCTCTTGTTTTATGATAGTTTCATCTTCTCCATGCTCCACTAGTTGAAGAATGTGGTTGGCTTTCTGTTTTCTTTCTGCTCTTGCTGTTTCCTTGGCATTGTAGTTCGCTAGTTGAAGAAACCATCTTGTTTTCTGCAGGGAGCAACAATAGTTGATCAGTCTGTCACCATAGTTCTCGAACCAAATTATGAGCTTCCACCTACAGCTCCCACGCCAGCTACTGTATGTTCTATAAGTTTTTTCTCTGATTTTGATGATCTATGTGAGTTTCTTAAGCAGACATTAATATACTGGATGCTTTCAGTCTACAGAAGACAAGAATGCAAGTGGAGCTGGATCTGCTGTGCAGAAGGCAGAAGATGTTGTCAGCAGCATGTTGGCCAAAGGCTTCATCTTGGGAAATGATGCATTTAACAAAGCGAAAGCATTTGATGAGAAGCACCAGTTTACTACAACTGCCTCTGCAAGAGTGGCCTCTTTGGACCAAACAATTGGCTTAAGTGAAAAGATTAACATGGGAGCGACTATTGTAAATGACAAAATGAAAGAAGTGGATGAGAAGTTTCATGTATCTGAAAAGACGAAATCAGCTCTTGCTGCTGCTGAACAAACAGTTAGTGATGCTGGATCTGCCATTATGAGGAACAGATATATTTTGACTGGGACTTCTTGGGTTACAGGTGCTTTCAGTAGAGTCACCAAGGCTGCTGGGGAGGTCGGACAGAAGACGAAGGAAAAAATGGCCGAGGAAGAACAGGGAAGAAACGTAGCACAAGGTTATGTCCAGGTTCATGATTCTGAATCTCCAAAGGCTGCAACAGGCGAGCAATCTGTCAACCCTTCGTCGGGCTTGGTCCTATGATTTCCTCCATCCATGTATATGTCTGCCATTCCGCTAGTTTTTCGCGACCTATAGGGTATGTCTATTATGATGACGTGTTGTATGGATGAATACTTCATACTTACCCTTGTTGAAGTTGATGATGGTACGTAGGAATAGAACTGTTTCAGAACTGATGTTGGTATTATTAGATTTGAATGTCGTCTTTAGGAAAGATTGCGATCTGCAGATACACTTTGAGAACAGTCAACATCAGGAGGTCTTCGGAGTTACTTGGTTTTGAATTTCAGATGCTGAATAAAATGTGTGTCATGTAAACGTATCTCTTACACTATTCAGTAACTTACATTGTTCTTGTATTTTACTTTTCCTACTACTTGTAGTAATGCTCCTGTTGTTTATTCTCTGGGTGTTTCTGGAGTTAAAAGAGGAACCCTGGAATGTGCTGCTATGGAATAGGGATTTTGTCATTCTGTCTCGAGCAAGTTGTTACGTATGACTAATGAGCCTTGCTTCTGTTCTACTTTCTTCTTCTTCTTCTTCTTCTTCTTTTTTTCTTTTGGGTTGAAATCATACTGTTCTACCTTGCCAATTAGAAATATATAGATATCATTAATAACTGCAAGAAAATGTCACAATTTTATCTTATCGATCACTCGTTATCTTATATAGATTACTCGCTTTCCTCCACCCCACCACGAACACTTCACAAGCTCTCCTGAAATTGAAAATCACGACCCCAAATCCAGGACGATGTTTCACTTTCAGAATGACTTTCTAAGTTTAAATTGGAGAAAAACTTGCATATCCGTATTGTACATCACTTAGACCATAACTACTTCATCGTCAAGAAATGGAATCATTTTCATCATCTTCGGTCAGATATGGTCAAAGGAAAATGATAGAATTCCCAATTTCTTTCCCAGAGTTATTCTAGTAAGCCACTGATCCTCAGCAAGCTCCTTCACTCAATGGCCAGAGAGAAAATTAAAAGACCTATCAAGTGACATTTGCACTACAATAGCTTCAGTCCACCAGTTACATCGTCAACCATGTCAGCTGGGCCTGTAGAGGTATTGGCATGAAACATATTAGAACGGGATTATGTGGAACTCACAAAACAATCTAACAGAAGATACATCATTTTATATTAATAACTATCATAAAATGCTAATGAGAAACCTACCAAGAATAGCCATGACTGTCCTCGAATCTGAAATACAAAACAAGGAGGAATTAGATATTAATTAATTCAATTTTTAAATTAAAAAAAAAAAATCTTCAAGGACAAGACAGATGGCATAATCAGGTACTATAAATGTCACAAAATGTAGATTGATTCCAAGGTTATAATCAACTTAAATATCCATCAACTTGAATCCAGTGAATTTGGAGACCACAGCACCCTTGAGTGTATCAGTAGGATCTTTTTTCTTTTTTTTGGTACTAAGCAATTAAACAGTTCCTGAGCTTCCCACATGTAAGATAGGATTTCCAAATATAGATATGATATTTAATAATATTGTAACCCCAAATATTGGATTTCTGCTCCCAAAACAGGAATCAGAACCTATATCTGGACAGGTAACAGAAGACAACAGCATAATTAGGCACCAAAAGGATTGGGTGTTCACAGCAATCCAAGTTCAAAGTGCAATAGAGACACATCTCTCAGGAGGATATCTAGATTTACTTAAGGAGATAGTGGAAAATCATCACAGAATCGACTTTTGTGGGAGAGCTGGCATCCCCAAGCAGGTCTAGATCTCATGCACTTTCAGGAAGTTTACAAGAGCAACAAACAAAAGTAAAGGCATCTCCATAACTCACTTGGTGCAATCTGTGTTCTTCCAGCATCGATTGTAACATGTGTTGGTAAGTTGAGTGATTTCGCTCTTTCCTGTCAAAGTAACATATATATTTCAGGACCAAATAGAAGCAATGTTGACTTCTGAATGGAAATGAAACATAAGCAAGACCATTAGCTTCAGGATAGATCAGAATATCTGAATGGTGTTTTGATGTCTTAGGAAACAAGGATTAAGAATTAAAGCAAGATCTATTTCACAGCCTTCTCCCTATATAGCCACCTTGGTATGCAGCCATGGATTTACATAATCTACACTTTGATCACCAGTTTCTCTCTTCCCTCAAGGCCTCAACACTCATTTCCAATCAGGTTACACCCCTACACGACTATAACCAAAAGAAGCACAAGGCAAATCCTGCTGTACGCAAAATTGACTAGGACCAAAAAGCTTTCCACTAAAAGTGGATAGACATTGGCAGAAGTTCATATTAAGTTAAGAAAAGTAAAACTGCTTCACATCTTGTCTTCATAAGTTAACTATAGTTAATGATTGCACCCCCATTGTGGAATGTATTTTTTCCCAATTAATCACTAGAGTAGGTAAGCAATGGATAACGTTAACGTTAAAAAATATGAGTAGAAAGCAAATCCCAGTTGATTGATATTAGATTATAAGTCACAAGAGTTCTGGAAATCTAAACAGCATGGACCTGCAAAACCAGCATATCATCTTCACTTTCGATTTTAACCACCACCTTAACCTGTCCGCACATCTCCCACCTGCATATAGGAATGCTTTAAGTAAAATAATAGTTTAACAGATAACGTAAATTTTGAGGATTCAACACCGCCTAAGTTGTGACTAGTTTAAACACTTACCTGCTCAAAGCTTTTGGAGCCCGACTATGGAGTTTCTTGTAAAGACCCAATGTTGCGTGACTATCATTATATAATTATAAATTAGTTTAGAGTTTGAAGATTATAATCATACAACAAAATGAATATCATGAAATAGAGTCAATACAAGTTCCAACATTTCAGAGGGCATAGATCACGAATATTGGAACCTCTATGACTAATTGACTATAACCATGACTTTCAATTAACAACTGAGATATAATAGAGGAAACATTTTAGGCAATGATGCAATAAGTGGCTACCTGCACTGGGCAGCAATCTTCCCTTTCCCCATCTTCAGGTCATTCCTAACAACCAAAACCTGCATTAATTTGAGAAACCACAGCATATGTGATCACCCATTGCTTCTACAATTTCTAAAAACTCTATTATGAGCATCCAGATGTGAGAAAGATAGAATGAATAACCATTTTGAAATCTTCAAGAATGTCGGCAAGCTTTTCAATCTCCAGGAGTTGTTTCACCTGTTTCTTCGTTTTTCCATCTACGGAAGTGTCAGTGTCCATAGAAACTTTTGTTGAAGCACCTATACGAAAAGAACGTCTAGAACCTATGACATAGCCCAGAGCCAGGCAGCCTGCCCCAAGTATGAAGGCACTGACCCACGTCATGTCTATCATATCCAAAGCCCAGACAGCCCCCTGCACTATACTCAAATCCCCGTAGAAATCAAGTTAGACATACAACACATCCAACATGAAAACAACTAAATGGAAAGATTTTTGCCAACAAGAAAAATGTTAATATGATTCCACAAAAATATCTAGAATTTCTTCTTATATTCTAAATTTAAATCTTGATGTTCCAAACGCACCTTTATCAGAATCTAGCCGGCCATGCAAGAGAAGGAGTTCAGCATTGGTATAATATTGATTCAGCATATTCCATATGTTTAATTCAGCAAGGTAGGTATTTGATGTTTGGACATTTTACTTTTTTTTTTTTTTTTTTTAATAGTAATGTAGACAAGACTCAGGTGTAACATAGAAGCGAATTGTACAATTCAACTGCAATTCAGAAAGATATTCGACTTCTGTAGATACGAATTGAGAATGACAAAATTTTGATAACTATTCGTATATCTACTGAGAAAGACAATAATCCATAGGCAAATGACCACCCATCCACAACTTGATAAAGTAATGTTTGCATTCTGAGAAACATTAAACCAGCAGGCATCCAAACTTTATAGAAATCCGGAGACATAATTAGCCAATTTATCATGTTCATCATAAAACGTGCTAATGATGATAAGAGACCTCCGTTATGACGAGGAGAGAGTGATTCACTACTGAAAGTTGCACAGAGCTCTATAAACAGCATTTTGAATCCCTTTCTATCGCCAATTCGCCATTAGACTACGAATCCTAATTCACCATAGCATATTATGTTACAATACGGGAGCTCACTCATCGTAATTTTACGATAAATTATGCATCCAAAACTGATAATTCATAATACTTAAAAGGGGCACCCTGAACTAATAGCAAACCTAAAAATATATAGTAACAAACAAGCTAGTGAGAACAATAAATTCTTGTAAATGTGGAGAATGAACATCCAGTAAAATCTTTGGAAATGAAACTGAATTGGTTCTACAATCTAGAACAAACAGCGAGCAAAAGAAAAAGCAAAATGAAGGAGAAGGAACATGGATCAAAAGTTGTAAGAAGCAAAGAAAAGGAAGATACCACCAGGAAACTGCATTGAGAGATTGATCAATTCTACGCCAAGATTCTGCGCCGCCCCAAAGCTTTGTTTTAGACTGGAACGATGGATCTCGGGATGTTTGGCTTAGCTTTTTTTTATTTATTTAATTTTTTTTTTATTCTCTCTGGATTTGAAAGAGAAAATGGAATGGCAATAAGGCTTCACCTTCCCCCTCCTCTCCCTCTTTAGAGTTTAGGCCACAGCATTGTCATTTTCTTTTTCTTTTTTTTTTGGGGCCAGAAACAGCATTGTCAATTTTGAATTGTTGGCTTTACAGCTAAATTATGTTATAGGGTTTGAAAGTTAGAATTTTTTTTTTTTAATTTACTCGTCGTTATTTCTAAAACATTTAACTAAATCCTTAATATTTTGAAACATATTCACATTAAATTTTATAGCTTTAAAAGAAAAAGGAAAATAAATAAATGAGATCATAATTAATTTGAGTAAGTTTATAAAACATCATGGATTTATGCGAATTTTTCTTTTCAAATAATGGGAACTAGTTTGATTATTCTCGTAAAATATTGAGCACTAATATGAATGTTTCTTAATAATAAAGACTAATTTGACTATATTTGCGAACTATTGAGAACTAATTCTATATTTTTATAAAATATGGAGGACTAATTTAAATATTTTAGAATAATAAAAACCAGTTTAAAAAAAAAAAGAGAGAGAGACTAATTGTGAAATTTTTCCTAGAGAATGAAAATAATAAGACCATTGGAGTTTGTCTAAGAGGGTTTGAATCCGCTTATGGAAAAGCTAATTAAAACAACTTTGATTTTTAAGTGAATTTTTTTCTTTTTCCTTTCCAACTTTTAAGCATTTACTTATTTGAATAGGAATTTTAATTACAAAAAATAAGCATTTAACTTTTTCGTTAAGTAATGCCACGCCCCCGGACTGAGACGCCTAGTGCAACGACTTTGGCCTAATTACTAGCGTGACACTATACTGAGCGTAATCAATTAACCCAAAATATTTTTTCTTTGGGACCCAAATACAAATAGAATAGAACCGCAGTCCAAGACTCCAAAAAGATATAGATTTTGCTCAGAGCTTGCTCTAATACCACTTGTAACGACCTAAACCCAACTATTGATTGCTACCAAATTGAGCCTAATCAATTGCCCTAAAATGCTTAAACCTGTAATAATAGTAGTAATGAACCAAGTCATTATAAAGTGCAAGCAAATCTCATCAAAAATTGATGTGAAAGGGTGTGACATTGCATGATGACAATAGTTGTACACACGAGCCATTAATAACAGTCTCCTACCTCAGTTCTTTGTAAGATTTGTGTGCACTGTATAATAACTTGAGTTCAGTATTACTATCATCATGAATATTTTTTATTAGTTGATTGGGCTTAATGTGACGATAGATCAGTAATTGAACTTAAATCGTATATAACTATTAAAGAAATAAAAAATAGGATGCCAGTTAAAAAACACAATGTAAACATAACTGTTTAACTTTTTCTTTTTTAAATTACATTATTAGAATACTATAATTTAATTTACGGCTTATGTAACATAAATATATACATTATTGAATACACTGCAATATAAGACTTTGAAAAGATACATGATTGTATATTAATAATTCTAGTTTTTTATGAATAGCTTAGAAATAGATCTAAGAAGACAAGGAAAAAAATAAGTACATACTTTAGTCAAATTTACTCTTTTTCTAAAGTGTTTGAAGTCACTTAATTTTTTTTTTTTAATAAAATAAACATATCTACTAATTTAAATTGAGGTTCAAATAGTTTAGCGAGCTTAAAAGCCACCCCGGAGACCTTCTTACTACAGACTAGAGGTTGCTTACCGAAAATACCCTTTCACATTGCGGTCATTGTCCACAGTAAGCTTTGACTATATTCTTACCAACTTTACTGTACCTGGTAATAATACGAGAAAAACTTTTGTCGGAATATAGAGGCCTGGCCACCGCGTGTACAAAAATGTCAACAAAAAGGACGGTAAAACTTTCTCAGTAGCACTCACTACTACTCCCTCCCACTTTGTAACTTTAACGTTCTCCGCTAATCACAATACTTCCCATCAAGTCTTCATGGATGTTAATTTACTCGTCAATTAAAATGTATTCTATATATGTTATGTTTATATATATATACACACACACACACACATATATTCGGATGAGCAGTAAACAGTTGGATTACGCCTTGTCCATCTGGCGGTGTTGATTTCCGATTTAGATCTCAGGAAGCATCCCCCACATGCCCACACGTATGAACACGACTCTAAGCGTGTATAAACATTCCACATTGATTTTGGTTTGATTTTCTCTGTACAGCTTAATTCTATGGTGGCTGCATTCCTCCTCCTCCTCCTCCTCCTCCTCCTCCTCCACTTCCCTCTTTAAGGTATGTGCTAGCTTTTGACTACTCCCCTTTGGATGCTTGTGTTTCAATTCCCACATTTCTGCAATGTTTTCTGCGCTCATAAAAGTTTACTTTCATTAATAATTGCATACATTCTGGCTTCCAACTATCTATACTCAAAGAGTCCTGTGTTGCTTGACGTTTCATATTTATATCATTAATAAATGATATTTGTCTTTCTTATCGTTATTATTATTCTAAGTTACATTCAATTACTTGTCACCTCTCACCTGTAGGTAGTGTGCTACATATAAAAGCTCAAACTTTTGATTGCGTGTTGGACACTGTCAGGGTCTGGCTCCACGAGTCTCGGCTTGTAGTCTTTTCCGATAATGGCTTCAAAATCATTCAAAGCTAGCAGATCAAATCTATCAATATCCTCAGATGCACCAGATTCACAGCATGGCAAGCCCCCGCTGCCCCCTCATGTCACATTTGCACGCAGGACTTCATCGGAGAGATATGTCAACTATTCAAGGGATGATCTTGATAGTGAACTTGGGAGCACTGATTTTATGAACTACACGGTGCATATACCACCCAGCCCTGATAACCAGCCAATGGATTCCATCTCCCAGAAAGTCGAACAGCAGTATGTTTCCAGTTCACTTTTTACTGGAGGATTTAATACTACTACGCGTGCTCATCTTATGGATAAGGTGATTGAATCTGAAGCTAACCATCCTCAAATGGCTGGTGCAAAAGGGTCTGCATGTGGCATTCCTGGATGTGGTGCAAAGGCGATGAGTGATGAGAGGGGAAACGATATACTCCCTTGTGAATGTGATTTCAAGATTTGTCGGGATTGCTATCTGGATGCAGTTAAAACAGGAGATGGAATTTGCCCAGGGTGTAAGGAGCAGTATAAGACCACTGATTTGGAAGAATTGGTTGAGAATGGGCAGCCACTTTCACTCCCACCTCCGGCTGGAATGTCAAAAATGGAGAGGAGGTTGTCAGTGATGAAATCAGCCAAGTCTATGCTGATGAGGAGCCAGACTGGAGATTTCGACCACAATAGGTGGCTTTTTGAAACAAGGGGCACCTATGGATATGGCAATGCAATATGGCCAAAGGAGGTTGGATCTGCAAACGGGAAAGGTGAGCGCACTGGTGAGCCTGCTGAGCTAATGAACAAACCGTGGAGGCCACTAACCCGCAAATTAAAGATTCCAGCTGCTATTCTCAGTCCTTATCGGTATATCCTCTCTTTGCTTCAATATTCTTCAGATACCTGGTCACTACGTTTCAGATAGTTATGTGTGATTGATAATGATTTAAACTACTGTGGTCTGTTTATCTGCCTTACTTGTGAATTTGTGAGAGATGGTCTTAGTTTTACTGCATATCAGATGAGATTTGGTTTGTCTGGAGGTATTATTCACGCATTTATATGTGCAATGAACTTATGCAAATATGCTGGACCTAATCATTGACCAATTAAACATGATTACAAACTTTACTACATGGACCTAATCATTGACCAATTAAACGTGATTACAAACTTTACTACATACGGAAGCTTTTGGATATGCTAAATATAATCATCAAACAGAGTCTTTTTCTGATCCTTGAATCTTTGGCAGCTCTTGAAATTTTTGTCTTCTGTCAAAGTTATTACCTCTCTCGGAAATTTGCCATCAGACATTTCTTTTCCTGTTTTGCATGTTAAATTGGTATGTGCTTTTGAGTTTCAAAGTATTTTATATTGTGGAATAGCGTAAATCTCTTCAAATATTTCACTTTAACATGTAAGCCAACAAATAATTTTCTCACTTAACTCTATATGTTTCATGTTCATTGTATCTCACGAGTATTTGATGAGGTATTCTTTTTTAATCTTATCTAAGAGATTCAAAAGACTATCAATAAACTTCGCCTAGTGAGGCCAGACATGAGCAGCTTTTTTAAATCCATATTGAATTCCAGGCATCTGGTTTTGCTCTCAGAGAAAATGCTGGATTGAGTTTGTTATATTATTTTGCAAGACATCTTTTTCAGTTCAGACCACTAATCAGATTTTAATATATGTCAATCTCTTTAATTAGCTTTATCTAGAAATCATTTTATGATGCATTCTCCTGATCTTTAGCATCGAATAAATAACTTTGGAAAGACAATAGTATTTGTTTTTCCTCTTATACCACTGGCTTAAAAAGAATCTTTGAATTACTCTGAAGTCCTTATCCTGTAGTTTACCTTCAATAATGAATTGTTACTGAATTACATTCATAATGCTCTTCCGACCACTACCTTATCTATTCACAGGTTTTTAATTGCCATTCGCATGGTTGTTCTTGTATTCTTCTTGGCATGGAGAGTCAACCATCCCAACCACGACGCTATCTGGTTGTGGGGAATGTCTGTCGTTTGCGAAATATGGTTTGCTTTCTCTTGGGTGCTTGACCAATTACCCAAGCTTTGCCCCATAAATCGTGCTACGGATCTTAATGTCTTAAAAGATAAGTTTGAGACCCCTACCCCAAACAATCCTACTGGGAAATCTGATCTCCCTGGCATAGATGTCTTTGTGTCTACTGCTGATCCCGAGAAAGAACCACCTCTTGTCACTGCAAATACTATATTGTCCATTTTAACTGCTGATTACCCTGTAGAAAAGCTTGCTTGTTATGTGTCTGATGATGGAGGAGCACTTTTGACCTTTGAGGCGATGGCTGAAGCTGCAAGCTTTGCTAATACTTGGGTCCCTTTTTGTCGCAAGCATGACATTGAACCCAGGAACCCAGAGTCGTATTTTAATTTGAAAAGAGATCCTTACAAAAACAAGGCAAGCCCAGACATTGTTAAGGATCGCAGGCGGGTGAAACGTGAGTATGATGAATTTAAGGTCCGAATCAATGGCCTACCAGATTCTATTCGCCGCAGGTCTGATGCATTTCATGCAAGGGAGGAGATTAAGGCCATCAAACAACAGAGACGAAAGGCAGATGATGAACCTGTGGAGAGTATCAAGATCCCAAAAGCTACATGGATGGCAGATGGAACCCATTGGCCAGGGACTTGGTTGAATTCTGCACCTGAGCATTCTAAGGGTGATCATGCTGGAATAATACAGGTGAATTTTCTCTGTGTCATCGCTGTACAATAAACTATATCTTAATTGGCAAGAATATAAGGGTTAACTGAATGAAAAATTAGAATAAGTACAAATCTTAAAATCGATCTAAACAATGCAGGTGATGTTGAAACCTCCAAGTGATGAACCACTTCATGGTACTGTTGATGATGGCAGGATAATAGACCTTACTGATGTTGATATTCGGCTCCCAATGCTTGTTTATGTCTCCCGTGAGAAGCGCCCTGGCTACGATCACAACAAAAAAGCAGGTGCCATGAATGCTCTGGTTCGAGCCTCTGCAATTATGTCTAATGGTCCTTTCATTCTTAATCTCGATTGCGACCACTACATCTATAACTCCCAGGCTATGAGGGAAGGAATGTGTTTCATGATGGATAGAGGTGGTGACCGGATTTGCTATGTTCAGTTCCCTCAAAGATTTGAGGGTATTGACCCATCCGATCGCTATGCTAATCATAACACTGTCTTCTTTGATGGCAATATGAGGGCCCTTGATGGTTTACAGGGACCAGTCTATGTGGGAACCGGATGCCTCTTTAGAAGGATTGCGCTTTATGGCTTTGACCCACCTCGCTATAAAGAAGACCATCCTGGCTGTTGCAGCTGTTGTTTTGGCCAGAGAAAAAAGCACATCTTAAATACCCCAGAAGAGAATCGTGCACTAAGAATGGGTGATTCTGATGATGAAGAGATGAACCTGTCACTGGCTTCTGAGAAGTTTGGAAATTCATCATTTTTTATTGATACAATACCAGTGGCTGAATTTCAAGGTCGTCCTTTGGCAGATCATCCAGCTGTGAAGAATGGACGGCCTCCTGGTGCTCTTACCATTCCGAGGGAACTCCTTGATGCATCAATTGTTGCGGAGGCGATTAGTGTTATTTCCTGCTGGTACGAGGAGAAGACGGAATGGGGCCAATGTGTTGGATGGATCTATGGATCTGTTACAGAAGATGTTGTTACAGGATACAGAATGCACAACAGGGGATGGAAATCTGTTTATTGTGTGACAAAACGTGATGCATTTCGTGGGACTGCCCCTATCAATCTCACAGATAGACTCCACCAGGTGCTTAGGTGGGCAACCGGTTCCGTTGAGATATTCTTCTCCAGGAACAATGCTCTGCTGGCTAGCTCGAGAATGAAGTTATTGCAGAGGATTGCATACCTAAATGTTGGAATTTATCCTTTCACATCCCTCTTCCTAATTGTCTACTGTTTTCTTCCTGCGCTCTCTCTCTTCTCTGGCCAGTTCATTGTTCAGACCCTCAATGTTACTTTCCTTGTTTATCTCTTGATAATCTCTATTACCCTCTGCTTGCTTGCAATTCTGGAGATCAGGTGGTCAGGCATTGAGCTTGAGGAGTGGTGGAGAAATGAGCAGTTTTGGTTGATAGGGGGTACCAGTGCCCACTTGGCTGCCGTGCTTCAGGGATTGCTCAAAGTTGTGGCTGGAATCGAGATATCTTTTACCTTGACTTCTAAATCGGCTGGTGATGATGATGATGATGAGTTTGTTGATCTCTATATTGTGAAATGGACATCCCTCATGATTCCACCTATCACAATCATGATGGTCAACCTGATTGCTATAGCTGTTGGGTTTAGCCGTACAATATATAGTGTTATACCACAGTGGAGCCGTCTCATAGGTGGTGTTTTCTTCAGTTTCTGGGTGTTAGCACATCTCTATCCATTCGCAAAAGGGCTCATGGGCAGAAGAGGGAGGACACCCTCCATTGTTTTTGTATGGTCGGGGCTTATTGCAATTACCATATCCCTTCTCTGGGTAGCAATCAATCCTCCAGCTGGCACCAACCAAATTGGAGGTTCTTTCCAGTTTCCTTGATTGAAATTTGAATTGTTCGCTGTCATTCTTTAATCGGAAGTGTATGCTCCAGCAGCCCAGCTACAATTATGGCAAAGCAGAGAGAAAGTTGGAACTAATGTCGCCCTTTACTTCACCTACTTGGTTGTAGCTGGCAGCTGCCAACATCCTGCATGTATCAATAATTTTTTTTTTTTTTCCAGCATCATTGGACCACAACTTAGCAACCCGAGTAAGATCAAAGGGTTATATATAGAGGGGAAGCAATTTCTTTTATAGTTGTTATACCTTATTTATTAATTGTTTGCTATTTCTACATAGGTTTTAAGTTGTTAGATCGATAATCTCTCTCTTGTGCAGTTCAATGTGTTTCTTTGCAGGCATATATGAGAAAGGAAAATTTGAAGAACAAAATGCATGGAGACCGAAGTCAATCAAAAGAAAATAATCTATTTAGTTATTCAAACCTGAGGAAAGGGTTTTGGTGAAACTGATGAGTATATAACTAGCTAAGCTCGGTTATTATATACTCATCAGTTTCAATTTGTAAAGTTGTGAGTAGTAGTACTGATGGATTGGAGGAGAGATGTGTTAATTAAAGTCAGATGACATAACATGAAGGTTTGTTTTGGTACTCAGTCTCAGAGCTTACGGTCTGTACCTATTATACCATCAGCAGATGAAAAGGATAACTCTTAAAAAGAAAGAAATAAGAAAAGAAGAGTAAAAAATTATTCCTAGCTGCAGTTCATGCAGAAGGGATGAAGGGTAGTAGTTAAGTCAGCAAGTGTGCATGTCGAAGCTAACTCCAACTTAACAAGGCGTAATTCCAGTACTTGCAGCAGAGTCCATAATTATATTCTCTCGATAATATACACCTGAGCATCACCAAGTCAATAATAGTGCCTGCAGCATGGCGAATTACATGACCTTGCTAGCTGATCTTGTGCTACTAATTGTCGTTGTCATCTCATCATCGTCTGCCTGTAGAGCCACAGACAATGATGATGATAGTAGTAGCGGTAATAATGGTAGTAATATTCCCTCCACGAGAAACCAAGACATGGTGGGTGCAATAGAAGAGATGCAGAGGGCCAACTACTTCACCTTTGTGATGCTGCTAAACATGGCCCCTGCAAATGTTATTCAAGGCAACGTGACTTTCCTGATGCCCAGGGACCGCACCCTTGCAAACGCCATCATTCCTGAAAACGCGGTCGTTGATTTCTTGCTTCGTCATTCCATCCCTTCGCCGTTGCTGTTTGATCATCTGCAGCACATTCCAACGGGTTCTCTACTACCAACATCATCGTCGACCACGCCTCCTCGACTCATGCTTAAAGTTACAAACCATGGACGAAAACATTTCTTTCTTAGCAACGCCCGAATAGTTAGCCCCAATATCTGTACCAGAGGCTCTTCCATCAGATGTCATGGCATAGATGAAGTGCTGCACCCCACAACTGTACTGCAGCCTCCTATGATCCCACCTTCTTGCCCAAATAATAATGGTACAACTCCTCCTCTTCTTCCTCCTCCTCTTCTTCCTCCTCCTCCTCCAGCAGCTCCACTGATAGCACCACTCCCCTCACCCTCACCCTCACCCTCCCCTTCATTTTCCAGTGATGTTAACTCAAACCCCGACGTTACTGCAGCACCACCGCCAGCCGATGTCAGTCAACACATATCGGGATCTGACCACCTGCATAATTATGCAGGATTGCTTGAAATGGCAACAACATGTCTGATGCTGATGCTAGTAAAATTGTGTTTGTAGTGTCAATATTGAGATTAGGATTTAAGAATAGAATATCCCAAATGATCTAATGATGTTTATAAGTGTTGATGAGCCAACATACATACATACATACATACACACACACGCATATATATATATATATATGCATATCATGATTGCTTAGATTTCAGTTATTTGAGACATAATATGTGTCTTAATTTCTTGTAAAGGCGAGTGTGTCGATCTGTACGTACACTTCTAATTGACAATTGATAGTATACACCGCGAAAGTGACAGTACATATTTCTTTTCTCTCAGCAGGAAATCTCCTGTTGAACTGCAAAATCCAATATGCATTTACTCGTGAAATGCATTACCCTTCTCGTCGTCGTCGTCTAATGCAAAAATTATATATACAGTTATTGTAAGGGAGTTGGAAGAAGAAGAGAGAGTGGGCTTACACAGCCACCAATGCCCTCTCCAAAACCATGCATACTAATTAGATTTGCATATATATCTATATATATATATATATATATATATATGGGGCTATTGTTTAGATCAGTATTGTTCATAAATAATATAATATTTATAATCCATCTATGAGAGGGGGTTCATTTTGTTCCCGTTGGAATGATAAAAGGGCTGCTTAACTCAATAGTAGATTATTGTTTTCTTACCCTATTTTCTCTACAAAATACCAAATGAAATAGAAGGTTTAGAAAGAATATAATGAAATTCTTTGATTGCTTATTCCCAAGGCAAAGGAATGATCCATTTTTTATTTGACTGACGTGGGCCAACAAACAATTAATTATAACAAAAATGATATAAAATTATAACAAATATATAATATTTTAAACTTAATATAATAATTAAAATGTAAGAAAGAAACGACGTCTTTTTTATTCGAAATGTCTAGTGATCTTCAACCAATTATGTGCTTCAATATAATTCCAGAGAGTAAGCACTGTAGCCTCTTTCCAACACTCAACAGCTTAATCGAACCAAGCCTCCACAATTTTAGAATCTCCTTGGAAAATGCAACATTTTTGTTACTTCACCAACAATCAAGAAAAGAAAATATGACAAGTATGCTAATCAATAAGATTGATGAAGTAGCAATTAATGCAAAAACAACCAATTGGAAAGCAAGAGTCAAGCTTTTAATCCTCCACGCTACCAACAAATGAATTATACCATTTGATTCCTCCATCAAAAATTTGTAATAAAGTACATCATTGAGAGATTTTACTTCAATATGAATCCATTGATTCTATATAATTTATTACTACCCCTTTTACCTTACCGTTTTTTTTATGGTTGAGGGTGAGCGAATTTTATGATCCAACAGCAAGTTTTCGTGATATTCTCCTAATAGTTGTTCCAACTCGGTGATTAATTTGTATGACCTGCAAGAGACTTCTTTACCGATTTCTTTTATTCCAAAATTTTTTTTTTTAACTTTTTGACCATTAAGATCGGTTAGAATTGCATTGACTAACTCTTGATAATCAGTATATGAAAGAAGGATACTATGAAATCGGCTAATGCTTTTTGGCAACTATCTGGCATTGGGTATATTGAGATCCAAAAATATTTTACAATGAATATACAAGAAAACCTTCTTTGGATTTGCCAAGAACTTTGAAATTCATTTATTTCTTTTAGGGTGGCTTGCTTGAGTTTTGGTGCATTTTATGAAAGTTTTGTTGTTGAGAACTCGAAAACTAAAATGGAGAGAAATTTTCTATTTTTTAGTGATAGATTCTATAAGAATTGGACAATCCTATTTGGCCAAACATCTAGCAACAAACTCCAATATATATATATATATATATATATATATATATATGCATGAACCAAAATTGACCTACAATAAACATTGGAATCCATACATTGTTGTCATTTGGGTTAAAGTGCTACACAGTTAGCGGGTTAACGGAATGAACAGATCTAAACAAACAGGAGTATAAAAAGTTCGGACTATAAAGAATTCTTGTCCGTCCATTCGTTGCCTGGTATCGCAGCTCTCTTCTTCAGACTATTTTACCTGTGCAGATTTCTTTCCTTTTTTTTTCTTTATTCTTCTTTTCTTTTTGGCATTTATTATACCATTCAATTCTACCGCTCCACAAGATTAGACCGACCATCTCAACTGCATTAATTAACCAATGTTGATACGTCAGAGTTTTCTGCCAACTTCAAGTTTCTCCAAGAATGGGGTTCCAGTATCATGCATAGACCTTAATGTCTCTTCCGCTCTGAGAACCATCCCTGCTGACCTATAAAGATGTACAGCCGCACTCATGATATACCTGTCTGCTTCAACACTTCCCCTAATTCTTTCAAAGAAACAGATGCCTTCTTCCACATATCCATAGTCCACATATCCTCTGAGCATAGCCCGATTAGAACCGAGGTCAGGCACTAATCCACTTGTCATAAGTTCCTTATGATAGATCCTGTCAGCTTTTTCTATTTCACCTGCTTTTGCATAAGCTAATAGCAGTTCGTTAAAATGAGCGCAGGAAATGGGAACCCCCGCTTCCCGCATCAGTCTAATAACATTTTCTGCTTCAGAATATCTCAATCCCTCTGTATAAGCTCGGATAAGGGAAAGATAGGTGGAGGAGTCAGGTAAACAGCCATCCTGTTGCATTCTCTGGAAAAGTTCTGCTGCTTCGTGATAAAGTCCATCAGCCCCATACACACCAATTAAGATATTGTAGCTTACCTGCACATGCCCAGACAAATATAAATACTGCCATATCTTGGAAAACGGTTACGGTTAGCATCTAATTTTTTCCCTGCAACCCGTATGCTTAGGAGTTACTGCATATTAAGTGCAATCGGCACCCGGCCAAAAGAGCACAACTGGTCTACCAAGATAAAAATGCTACAAGACTGAATATATGAGAGTCATTACCAAGAGAAAATGCTATAATACTGAATATCTCATAGTCTCAATAGAAAAAAGAGAGTTCCAGTCTTGATGCCTTTAACTACAAATTTACAAGGTGTAGATAACCCACAAAAGCTGCACCCAATTTATACTCCACACAATAAATCACACAGCTAAAATGACTGACACGTAGCTGAACAATCAACAAACTCTAGACCAATTCGTGCATTTATTGAGGGTAGCTGGACTTCTTTTTAATTTGGAGTATTTGTTCACATACCTTGCCAGGTTTTATCCCTTCTTTCTGCATCTCGTCAAAGAGATGTGAAGCTTCACTAACCTTACCTATATTTGCAGTAAAAGAACATGAAGAAAAAATGTTACCGTGAAGCAATGAGAAGGGACTTTTGGAGATTAAGGAGACTGTGGAAAATATATAAAACAAAAAATATAGAGAGAAAATATGAAAATATGAAAGTATTGAAGATGATTAGAGCCACCACCAGCAGTGGCTCTAGAAGAGAAATACTCATAAAGGCTACATTGTAAATTGTTGATATATCATGAATACAATAGAAGAGCCTATTTATAGGCATGATAACTTGGTGAGCAAGATTAGAAGCTGAACTAATAAGGTAACTAGAATTCTAAGGAAACTAAAATAATAAGAAAACCAATTTGACTAATTACCTAATCTAGACTATTGCCTAATTTAATACCATAAGATAAGAAAATACATTAATAACTAAAATATTCTTCAACAAAGACAATTAAAAATGCTGCTACAGTTAAATTTTTTGAAAATATAAGAAGATTTTTGAGCTAAGTCCAAAAGATCAAGAGTGTCTACTTTCTTCGTACCTTAGACTTGCACGCCAAGAAATATAAACCTTATTGCTTCAGTTTTTGTAAGCAAACTCCAGAATCAATGAGATTAGAAATTACGGCTAAATATTGTGTTTGGGATTGAGATAGAGACCACTATACCACTCTTCTCTATTTAATCTTATATGGATAGATAAGATTACCAGCCTTTCCATAATAGCAAATTAAATTGGTGTATGCCTTCTCATCCACATGCATGCCCATACTTCGTGCCGTATTAAAAATTTCCACAGCTTTATCCAGGTTTCGGCATCGCCCATAAACACTGCAAAAAAACTTCAAGTCATTCCTGAACAAATGATTTCCTTTTACTTCTCATAACATTTAGAGAATCAAAATCGAAGTTCAACCTGATCATAGTGTTATACGTCTGAATTGAAGGAGCAACTTCATAAGAAAGCATGCGGTTGAAAATGCTGGATGCGAAATGCAATTTACCTATACCACAGATATCACTAGATATTTCCAATGTCTTCAGCATTAATTCTGTACCGGAAAACAAGTGTGTGAAAAACCAACCTGCTTCTAGCATTGCCTTGATAAAAGTATTATAAGCAACAGTATCAAGCTCCACATTGAGCCGAAAACTATTATGGATAACTTCCTCCGCATAACGATGTTTGCCTGTAAGTGCTTTCAAATCAGTACTCAAATTCATAAAACAAAAATCTCATTCAGATCAGCAGCCAGTATACTTCATTCCCTGTGCTTCTTCACTTTCATAAGCGAAGTTACGCATACCCAAATGATAGCTTATAAACCCACTGCAACCTCAATCAATTGCTGGTATGAGACACAAAACCGAAGTGGCCAAAGTACTTTCAATTTTAGAGGGCCAGATAATAATGATAATAGCTCTCATTGCATGCTATGTAAGAGTTTGAACAGTTCCCACTTAGAGTTAATTATAGTTGACAAAAGCCTTCTCCTCTAAAGATTTCTACTTTTTTAAAAAAATTAAAGAAAAAGAAGTTAAGCAAAGGAGAAGGAGCAGGCATGATATTGATAGAGGCATGATATTGATAGAGGAAAGTGCCTTCTTATTAGAGAACATTCCAAGCATGAGTATCAACCATGCTTACTGGAGTTAGTCAGAGTATTCACAAGCATGCTGACGGCAACGGGACCCAGATCATGGCCTTTCTCAGCTTCTTCTTTGTAAAACAAATATCCCTCGTATTCTTTTCCCCATTTGCAGTAAGCCTCCATCATCGCAGTATATAGGCTTTTCTTGGTAGAAGAAGAATCTACCATAGCTGCAAAGACCTGTTGAGCTTGTTTCAGCCTTCGATGATTTGCATATAAACTGATCATTGATGCACATGCAGCATCACCTGGTCTACTACCTAGCTTAATCAATAACCCATAAAGATATTCAGCTCTTGACAATTCACCTACAAGCAGAAATTTGTGTCAACTCCTAGGATAGACCAAGCATTCATAAATTTGTTAACTTGACAGAAAGTAAAAGGGCATTAACAAAATTTATTTATCAAAGCCAGTAATTGATGTGCAACTCTTATTAATAGTTTCCTTGCCTTCTTTGGCTAATTTGCGAAGAAGTTGACTGGCCACTGATTGGCCATTTGCTTTTGCAAGCAACAATTTCAGTTTTTCCTGAGTCCTCTTGCCATTTCCTTCGCCCAAACATAAGATAAGCATCAACTCAAAAGCCGCTGTACCTGGTTGGTCCAAAGACAGATGATAGCACCCTCCATCCATAGCCATCAATAATGCCTGAAAGAAGGCACTATCCTCAAGTTTTTTGTTAGTTCTTAACTCTTGCAATAACAGGTCAATATCTCTTTGCATTCCCTCCTTGCAGTAGAGCTTCATCACCAATTTCAGAAACTCTTCGTCAAATTCTAATTGATCTTTTCTTAACTGGAGAACAAAGTCTCGTGCCTTTTCAGTCAAATGAAGTGTCATATACAAATTGAGCATATCAGTGCAGGAGCCACAATCAGGACTCCCAGTTTTTGATAGAGCCTGAAATGTAGATTCAGCTGATGCTAAATCTTTCTTTACAACATAGCATTGCAACAGGATAACAAGAGCAAACCTTGATAATAGGATGTTTTTGGACTTCATTTGTTCAATAATCACCAAAGCTTTCTCAACATTTCCAGAAGTCAGATGGACTCGGGCCATTGTTGTGTATGTTTTTTCATCTTGGAGAAGGCCCAATTTCGCAATCTCATTAAAAGTCCTTTCTGCATCCTCGTAAAGACCAAGTTTCCCGTATATCCTGACAAGCAAGCCATAGATGACTTCATCTGCAGCAATCCCAAATCTTTCCATTTCAGAGAAAAGGGAAAGGGCTTTAGAATAATCACCATCTTTATAATACAATGTCAGAAGTGAAGCACAAGTAAAGTCACTGGGAACTATTCCTCGTGACCTCATGTCTTCATATAGCCAGAAGGCTTTGTCACGGTCACCATTTTTGGAACTTAAACTAATTAAAAGGCTATAAGTGGCCTCCTCAGGCAAGAAACCCAAATTCTTCATCTCATTAAAAGTCTTAAATGCTTCCTCAGTCATGCCTTCTTTAACTAGGGAGCCAATGACAACAGTATAGGTAAAGTGATTTGGAGCCACCTTACAATCAGTCATCTGGCTCCACATATATAACACATCTTGATGAAGCGGTTTCTTCTGCAAAGATGAGAGCATGAAATTGTAAACTGCAGTGGACAGAGTGATTCCTCTTTCTCGTACAGCAGAATAAAATGAAAGCATAGCCTTGTGGCGGCCCCATCTAGCATATGTGCATAACATGGTACCAGAAGCAACTTCATCTGGCTCACACCCAACTTCAAGCATCTCCAAGAAAATCTGTTCAGCAAGCTTGATTTTCCCAACTTGGCCATACGCACGAAGTACAATGGTATACACAATAACACTAGGCCGGTAGCACAACTGTCCAAGCATAAATCTAAAGTTACACCAAATTAATATTTGCATTTTCTACAAAGAAAGTCAAGCAACTCTTTTCTAAGAATTGAAGGAGACATGCAATGGTCACAGCTTTTCAATTTCGAGAAACTCAGGACTTGCAGAAGATAAGCATGCCACCTGCCAGATGAAAACAGGCAAAATGGACGTAAAGTGAACTAGAACAAATGGAAGGATTGGAGCAGTGCCTCAGGGATGAGTATAGTGTATACATTTAAAATTGGTTATAAGCAATTTCTGTAAAAGGAAGGCAACAGGAGGCACAGAAACACATGACGCAAGAAGAACAATTAGCAAAATACTCCATCCAAATGAAAGCAACAATGACGAGACACTCTTACGTTTTGTATCTTTGCTTATCCACAATTAAGAACAAATCAGAAAAAACATATAATAACTAAACTGTCTAAGACAATAGCTTATTTCAGCTCATATCCAGATTCCGTTAAATCAGTCAATTTCAATCAAAAGAAGACAACAAGATGTAGAGAAAGAGTATACTAAAACAAAAAATGCATATTTAACTTGTTCCAAAGACAAGAACTTTGATTAAAATATATCAAAGCTAAGGTATACCACCTTCCTCTTCCTTGAGGGCCAAAAAGAATGCATTAAAACAAAAGGGAAAAAAAAAAAAACTGACCTGCAATTTCATCCAAGCAAAAAAGTCAGAAACTTGTCTCCAACCCTTGAGCTCTTTCAACACAATACACATCTCCCTGAAAGTAAGCTTAGCAACAAAGGAAGCCATGACTTGCCTCATATCATACGACCCCGAAGGCTTGGCAGAAAGACTGCGAACTTTCTTGATGGCGGCAACCACATGCTTAGCATACAAGTGGCCGTTCCTATCATCTTGTAAGTATTGTAGCATTTGCTCAGGTGTCCTCTTAATCCACTTGGGGGTTTGTGCCTGGGAGCCCTGGTTACGTCTCAAGGCGCTCAAGTAGTGAGCTTTGGCTTTGATTATGCGGCGAGCGTTGTCGTCAGAGAGTGGGTTTTTGGGGTTTTTGGATTTGGGTTTTGGTTTGTTGAGGTTGTTGCCATCGCTGAGGGTCCATGGATCTGGTGAAATTGAGCTGCACCTTATTATTGTGTTTCGTTTTGGTTTGGGGGTTGTGGATGATGATGATGATGATGTAGTGTTGAGGGGGATGGTGTTGTATAGGAAAGATGATTTTAGCGCTTCCATTTTGAAGTTTTGACAGTGAATGACTGTGGGCATTCAAGAGAGAAGATAATTTAGAAGCCGCCAGCTCTCTTTTTTTCTTTTTCTTTTTTTTTATATTCGATCTTCAATATTTAGAAAAATTACTGTACTTGTTTTTGTTGGGGTTGTGATTAAATATGTATATTTTGTAGAAATTTGTTACTAATTAAATATGGTGTTTCTTTAAGTGTTATGCTCTATCACTGTTGTACTAATTTTTGTTTTTTGTTACAATTGTTATGTACTTTTTGATTAAATTACTCTGATTTAACTATATATATCTTTTACTTTATCGATAAAATTCGTCCGTGACTAAAAAAAATGAAAATTTCCATATCGCAATTTGAAAATGATTTTGGGTGGTCTGAGTTCAAGCAATTATTAATTTTATTTAATTGAGGACAGGGGTTGACAAGGATTATAGACGACACCCGTTGAGTATATGCACTGGACATCATCGTACCAACAAACTAGGGAGCAGGAAAGAACACGGATTTAGTTATTTTACATAACTAAAAATTAATTAATTAGTACCAAATCAAATCGAGTCATATTCATTTCTAATTTTATATATATATATATATATATATATATATATACTAGTCAATCAATCGTGCGATGCACGGGAAACAAAATATTATTTTATATGCATAGCATTTTTTCAAAAATTAAGATAAGTGACATTATGTTGAAATAAGTATCATTATCATTTTTAAATAATTACAAAAAGATAGATTCAAATAATTAAATTATTTATGTTTGAGTTAAATTACAAAACAAAATATGAATAATTAAAACATTTAGTAAAATGATTTACATTAAAATTACTAAGAGAAAGCAGTATAAAAATATGGAAAGAAGATTAAAATAAGAAAAAATATATCAATTAAAGTAGGTCACGATTTGATAACAACTAAATTGGAGAGTTACCATAGATATATGCAACCAATCCAAATTGCATGTCATAATTTTGGAATGTAATATGTAAATATTAAAATAAATTAGAAAATCAATGTAAATCTCATTAAAATAAAACACGATTTTCACAATTAAATGTAATGTAAGAGCGCCATGTGACAAAAAGATATTAAGAATGCTATCTATGCAACACTTGTTATTGCTATATTACAAAGGGTTCTTCTATATAATATAGTACAAATTAAAGTAGGTTACGATTTAATAATAACCAAATTGGAGAGTTACAATAGATATCTGCAATCAATTCAGATTGCATGTCATAATTTTAGAATGTAATATGTAAATATTAAAATAAATTAAAAAATCAATGCAAATCTCATTAAAATAAAACACAATTTTCATAATTAAATGTAATGTAAGAGCGCCACGTGACAAAAAATGTTGAGAATGCTACACTTGTCGTTGTTATATTACAAAAGATTCTTCTATGTAATATAACATAGATATATATATATACACACATATTCATCCTTAATTTTATGTATTTTTTGAATCAAACTCTTAACTTTAAAACTATATTTTCAAACTTTAACCACCAACCCATAACTACAATTGGACTTTGTGTTAATGATAAAATTTTATGACATTAAAGTTATATATAGATAGTAAATGAGAAAATAGCATATCACCCCCTGTAGATAAAAGTGCATATCTAGTGACTAAACTTGCAAAACTACCTAATCACCTATTCAACTTTTCGAAACTAGCTTAAGCGCCCCATTTTAATAATGCCATTAAAAATATTAACAGAAGTCATGAAATGGCTTCTATGCCCTCGTATAAAATCATATTTTGCCCCCAATTTTGAGAACTCCAAATTTAACCTACCAAATCTATCAACCCCAATCCCTAACCCTTGTGAAATCCCAAATTGAAATACCCCAAAATCCCTAACCCACATTACCCTCAAATCCCAGCAAAATGATTAAAATTGATGACAAAATGCTTAAAGGGACGAGAAGCGATAAGGATGGTAGCAAAGACGATGAAGAAGAGGAAGATGTGGTTGTAAGTGGTGGTACAAGAAGCCATGAGCATGATGATGACAGCGATGATAGACCTTCAAGAAAGAGCCAGAGAAAGAAGCAGAAAGGAGCAAGAATGATAGACAATGATGACGAAAACGATCTTTATCAACCGATTGAATAAATCGGCTCAATAATACGACTACAAGCAAAAAGGAGCGCTTCACATACCTTGTCATGTCATACTCTTCGAACGCGTTCTCGAAGCTCTTCGCCTCGGCTACAATGAAACGTTACTGATGATTTTTTCATTTTTTTCTTGTTTATCCTTCTTTTTTCTTCCTCGTTGTTAAAGACAAGCTCTCCAGCAAGCACATGATGTTGGAGAATGAAAGAATGATTCTCCGCATTACCTATTCTTACTCATTAGTTTAATTCAATTTTTTTTGTATTTTTGTTGCTTTATTGTTTATTGATTCATATATTTTTTTAAAGTATTTTTTAAGCACGAAAGATTTATGGGAATTTGGCTTTTGGCAGCTAACTTGCTGTTTGTCAGCCTGTTAATGGTGTATTACTATTCGGGTCTTCGTTATTTTGTTTTAGAATCATATAACGTTCGATGTTTACTAATAAGAAATTCTCTTTGACCAAACAAAAAAAGCTTTGATTTTCAATTGCAAAATTCTTTTGACATTTAACAATCTTAAATAAATTAATTAAATAATAATAATTAATCTCACTAATTAATTTCAAAAAGTAAAATAAGATTTATTAAATTTGTTTATGCAGCAGATGAATATACACGTGTACATATATGTTGTGGGTTTTTAATAAAAATAGGAGGGTAATATTGTCCCAAAAATACTTTTTTCAAGAGGTATTCTTTTAAAATCTCAACACGCGCACGTGTACAACACTCTCCGTCAAGTTTGACGATTTTTTTACGGTAGGAGATTTATAAGCTTAGTTTTGAAAAGTTGAAGAGGTAATTAGATAATTTCACAAGTTCAAGAGCTAAGTATACATTTTTGCCTAAATTCAAAGAGTAATATGCCATTAACTCATGATAAATTGAACTGCTCTTTAAATTTTATTATGAGTTGAGTTTTTCAATTTTTTTAGAAAAAACGAAAACCAAAAAAACCAATTAGTTCTTTTTTTTAAATGAAAACCAACTAATTTTGATTTGATTTGAAATTTTGATCAAAAGTAAATCAAACTAAACCATGTCCGCCCCTACAACAAACAATTGATTTACAAACACAATTTATAGAATAGAGCCTAGCCAAACTGTTACCTCTTGGAGTTGAAAACAAGAAGCCATGACAATTTTACAGATTATGTTGAAAAGGAATAATGATGATAAGCTCATATATTAACCCTCACAGCGACATAGTAAAAATATTACAGAAAACCCAGCCCCACTAAATACAAGAATATCAAATCGGATGACTAACATCTTATCTTCCAGGAGAGTGAACTAAGGTCCAACACATGACATGACATGACATGACCGTCCTCCTCCTAAAGGTACTTAGCCTCAATCTCCTCCAGGGTAAGCCCCTTTGTCTCCGGTATTATAAAGAATATAAACACCAGCGACACCACTGCTATGCCTCCAAATATGTAGAATACCGCTCCTGCTCCCAGCAATTCCTGCATCAACCAAGATATTAGTTATCACATGCATCATTTCCACACCACACTACTCTTTGGGTTTCTTCAGCAGCATCTCATACTAGTTAAAGTCTCATCAGAGTACCTGTAGAGGAGAAAATGCGAATGTCACAAGTGCATTTGCCCCAAAATTCACAAGCACCGCTACACTCAATCCTCTCCCCCTCACACGCAACGGGAATACCTCCGATATCATCAACCAACCAATTGGTCCATAAGACAACTGCCACAAAACCCCTCTTTTTATTTAGCAACAAAATTCCAAGGATGGTGAATTGCAAAATAATTTGCTGAAACCATAACATTCTAGCTGATAAGTAAAGCAAGCTATATATGTAACTGTAGCTCCATAGTGAAGACTCTTCCCAGACATGCATATACGGAGTACCATAAAGCAAAAGACATATATGACAAGATAAAAATTGCATATCTGTGCATGTGTATATTTATCTCGATTACACAAAAAGGAAGCTAGATAGATGCATCTCATGGTGTACCATAAAGCAAATACATATAAGACAGAAATTGCATATCTTTGTGTCTATAAATTTACATTGTTTCCAACAAGATATCTTAAATAAGTATTTGCCTATGTAACATTTTAAGAAATATCTGCTAGTGACAGAGAATATATATCACCACAAAGAAAAAGTTGTTTTACCTGATAGCATCCAACATACACTAACAGGGCAAAAACTGCCACTGCTGGAACGTTATCGAGGTAAGTGTAATATGACCCCAGAAGAAGTAGAGATATAACCTGGCAAGAAATACGAAACAGGAAAGAACTCAAGACCTAGAAATTAGACAATGTTATAGAGGGGCATTCTCCAATGGACTTGATCAAATTTTAAATATTAACCCTGCACACAGTAAAAGTACCCAAGGACCTGTATGACTTACCATTCCAGAGACACCTCCAAGAAGCAGAGGTCTTCTCCCAAGCTTATCCACAACCAGAACTGCAACTCCGGTCATAATTAGCTACAGTAACATAACAGATATGTGAAGTAACCAGAAAAGAGGGCAAAGGTCATCAGGAACGATATACATCCTATCAAAGTGCGCAATTGTAGTAAAGACCACTTATTATACTTGAAAAGCCCATGAGAAGTATGGGAAAGAACATTAGAGAATCTGAAGTAGAGGCAAGATCATTAATGAAACTGAAATAGAGGCAAGAACATTAAGGAATCTTCCTAAGATGTCAGTTGGGGATCTCCTTTTTCATTTCTACCTAGCTATTTCTTAGTGTCCTACCAAAGTCCATCTTATGTCTCATAATTAAAGTGTAAAAGCCAATGCTTTATGGAAACCAGGCAGAGACAAAAATACTTAATGACTGATGAAGAAAAAGAGAAGAAACAAGTTTAGAAAAGAAATTAACTTCAGACCCTCAGAATCAAAAACATAAACATTGTTTTCATATTGTCACATAATACAGTTTGAAAGAAAGTAATGAGATCACAAACAACAACGCAAACACAAGGAAACTGCTGATGTCATAAATGTTATACTAAGTAAGAGAGTTCTCAAAATCATGAGTAAGTTCTTTGTAATATACAAGATAATATTGCAAGGAAGAGAACAAGCGATCAAAAAATCTTGTTCAAAAAATTTTGGCTGCAGTAAACCTAAATGGAAACTGAAGCACATCTATGTTCCCAAATAACTTAGAAAAATAAAGATTAGTAAGAACAGACTCCAATACTTGGATATATACAACGTGTTTCCTCATCAATAGCTAAAGTAATTTAACTTTAAGTGCTCTTTTAAATGAAAAGCAAAGCTGATATCTCTCATCTTGAATATGAAAATATAAAAGATGTGGCAACGGAATTGAAAATGAAGAAGGAATGGGAGATTGAAAGTTAGCACAATGAACATTGACTATCTGAAGGTCAGCCATTCTTTTTTTCTGGAAAGGAGAAGCTACTTTCTGTTTTTGATTTGGAAGCAAAGTCCAAATATTTGCCATTTTCTCCCAAAGCACCAACCATTGTTTAAAACTAGACAATCATGTTGATCTACGAAAAGGAAATACGCAGGAGGTCTTAACAACAAACCTTCAGCAAACCTAGAAGAACTGAGACTCTTGTTGCATCGGATGCTGCAGAAAATCCTGCATCCTATCATAATTTGAAAGATAAGAATAATACAAGGGAACAAGAGGGAAAAAAGGTAACAGGTAAGAATTAAATTATAGAGTGACAAAAGCATATTCTAAACGGTATACCTGAAAGATGGCTGATGCATAATAGAGAACACTTGGTTGCCCTGTTATCTGCCATGATAAGTGACACATGAAACACAAATGCAGAAGTCATTGTTTCCTAGTAGAGATGGTAGAGCTCACAAACAAAATTTTACCTGTTGAAACAAGACTAATCCAGCACCAATTATGAGGGCTTTCAAGCATTTTCCCTGAAACACCTCTGCTAGTGTTGCTTCTTTTTCTTCGCTTATATGTGAAAGCTCGGAAAGAATCTCATCTACTTGCTGAGAAGCTGAATAGCCAATTGCTTCACCCCTAAGCCGGCACAAGCAACTTATGGCTGTCTCTCTCAATTCCCGCATGTTGCCCTTTCCTTGAATACCACAAAGAAGAATCCACCTAGGAGATGCAGGTAGCCACCACATTCCAATCCCCATCACAACTGCCAGAGGAATGCTTGCAGCATACATATACCTCCAACCAGAGATTACCTCAACTAAAAGGCTACCGATGGCGTAACCCACCTATAACATAGTTCAGATTTTCAAAATTTCTGAGCTTCATTTAGGAGCTTTAGTGAGAAAAATAAATAGACATATAAATCATAGATATCCCATATGTATGTATAAAAGGGGTGGATCCAGGAACACTTTTCCCTTGGAAATTTGGGGCCCAGGACAGTCCCAGAACCACCCCCCTAAAGAATTTGGAAAAGATTATATCATAGCAATATAGTACATCTTACAAAACCCAACAATTGGAACAGCAAGCTAAGATCACTTACTAGCATCCCAAAAACAATAAGGAGTTCTTTCAGTGAAATTAATAGCCCACGTATCTGAGTTGGAGCCGTCTCAGCAATGTACATTGGAGCAGCATGCATTGCCTATTAAGGATCAGAGAAAAGAAGGAACCGAAGTACAAATGTAAGGTCAAATCCCTAAATTTATTAGTGAGTAATTTTCCCATATGCAATCACTTCCTATACAGACTAAATGCAGGAATAGGTACCTCTGAATATTTTTTTTTTTTTTTTGGGGGGGGGCAGATAATGCAACTCACTGGGAAAAGAAGGAATGCAGACGTGTACAATGAACATGAGGAAGAATATAATAGCTGATGAGGGGAGCAAGTAGCATACCAACCCAATTCCTATACCATAAACGAAACGTCCAACCACCATAAGGAAGAAGACAGGTGCCAATGCTGTTATTAGGGCTCCGACGAGATAAAACAAAGCTGACAAAATAAGCTCCTTTCTTCTTCCTATAAGTTGAGCAAAGAGTTGAAGTCGACCAGGGGATGAACATGAGAAATTCAAACATAACCTTGACATCCACAATGAGAGAACTAACCTAGGTAGTCAGCAATGTTAAAGGCCAAGACAGAGCCAATCAGAGCTCCATATAAGGAACCACTAGTCTGCAATAAGCACCAGACAGAAGCAGCGGATATATACAATCTATAACGGTGCAGAAAAGCTTGGACAAAAGGGAGGAGGTCTAATAAAAAAAAAAAAAAAGAGGAAAAAGATGCAGCTTGAGAGGAATAAATTGAGCTTACTACGAGACCGATTTGCACAGAGGACAAGTGGTACCACGTAATCCCACTTGATGTGGGAGACTGCAGAGAAAGAATAACGATGATAAATTAGAAGTCAGTTAAAAATTGTTAGTGCAGTGGAGGATGTGATCAATCAACTCTAACTAGGAAGACAAACAGCAGAGGTGTTAAGAAAGAGAGGAGAGGGGCGGGATGGGGGCTGACCTGAATAGATATAATAGCATCAGAGGTAGCACCAATGTCATAACCATATAGCATTCCTCCCAAGGCTGGGAACAAGAAGCTGAAAAAAACATGATGAACCAAGGACCAACAGCTTAGAAAAAAAAAAAAAAAATGCTTAAGCACGTGGGTAACAACAGCAGAGCAGTAAGTCAAAGTTAATTGTAAAAGGGGGACTAAATTATTTATTAAAAAAAAAAAAAAAACAAGAACACTCACGGAAGGAGAGAAGCGAGTAAAGAGTAATCATGGCGTCGGGTGTGGGGAGTAAGAAGAGGCTCTTGTGCTTCTCCAATCTCTGCCGATGACTTCCCCTCCTATTTATGTATTTATTTATTTTAGAACACAGAGGAAAGCTTAAATTTATGCTAATAAATTAAAAATAATAATAATAATAAGAAGAAGAAGAAGAAGAAGAAGAAGCAGCAGAACTGTACAAGGAGAAGAATCAGACCTTTGCTAGAGAGGAGAAGCTTGGTTGGTCGGGATGATGAGAAGCCATTCCTTTCCTTGGAGGCTTTGCTTTTTCCCTCTATTCGTCAGACGAAATTGATTTTGGCTCGCTCGATTGCTGCACTCCCAATCACTTTTCGTTCACCTACCAAAACCGTTTCCGGTTTCCTTTTCTTTTTCTTTTTTCTTTTTTAGGTTTGCGGGGCGTGGGGGGGGGGGGGGGTTTGGTGGGCATGGGTGGCTGAAAACAAACATGAGCGTGACCATGATCGTGACCCCCGACCTCGTGGTTAAATTTTTTTTTAATAATTAATTCGACTTAGTTTTTTTTTAATAAATTTTTAAAAATTTTAAATATAACTTTTTTTTCAAAAATTATAATTTTTAACTTCTCAAAAAATTTATTTTTCAAAATTTGAGTCAATCAAAATGATCCCCAAGACTATTCTCAAAGAAGAAGTGCATCACCCATAAAATACCTTAGAAAACATGTAATATCATGCTCTACACTAGTTGTATGTGAGACTTGTATTTATGATAGTTTTAAGTTTGTAATTATAATTATTGATTGGTCTAAAATTATAATCATCGTTTTAGGTTTATACTTTATTACATTATCATGAAACTAGTTCGAAGTACAACTATGATAACTATTATGCTAAAAAGAAAAGTTAATTTGGTAGATGAAACCACCAAAACATTTTTCAATTTAAGAGAATATAAATTCGTATGGAGGCGAAAAATGATGAAAAGGGATAAATGATCCCTCAACTTATATAGCAACCGTACATGGCTGTTTTTATAACTGAAGTTATTGTTGTTCTATTTCCTCTGTGCATCGATTAGATTATTACTTGTGCTACAGTGCCACTTTTCTCTTTCTTTTTATGTTAATACACCAATAACCATGTAACAAGTAATAACCCTTTAACCATGTTAGTCTCTCTCTCTCTTTATATATATACCATTTATAAACAAAAGAGTTAACTCTTCTAACAATTTTAATGGTTCATAGGATATTTTTCTCCCTTATTTATTAAGGTGGGTCTTTTAATTCCCAGCCCTTTTTTAGTTGAGTAGTGTTAGTTTTCTCTTCAAATCTCGTCCACAACATAACAAAAATGTCACAAGCATATTATGCAACTTAAATGTGCTCAATTTTTTAGGGTAATTTAGAAAATCATTTGAAGAAAGACTTAACGATATTAACTAAGATGAGTCTAAGGATTAAAAGGTCCACTTTAACAGGAAATTTATAACTAAAATGCTTACTTTGATTTATAGGTATGTGTATGTATATAAGTAAAATACTTATTCTAATAGTTAAAGGAGTAAAATATCACACAAAATATTCAGAATATGATTTTAAAGAATTTGAAAAGCCTTTTGTCAAAAAATGTCCTTAAAACTTTCATGTGAGATACAAGTAATATTTTTGTTAATGTACTATGTAACAAATAGGTGATTGAGGTATCTAGTATTACCTCTTCAACCATTTTAGTCTCTCTTTTTTTAAAAAAAAAATTAAAGTACCATTTTTTTCCTTTTAGTGTTACTGTGTCTGTGTCTGTGTGTGTGTTTTTAATGCTTTAAGGTGTCATATGGCACCCGTTATCGTTTCATCAATTTTTTGTACTTTGTTTATTTTCTTCAATAGTTAAATCATTTTTTAATTTGTTATATAAATTAACCTTTTTATTTACCATACACCATATAATATAAGTTGTCACATGAAAACTTATTATTCTACCTGAATTATCTTTTTTTATTACTTTTTCTATAATGTCAACAAAAAGTCTTCTTTAAGTGGTTGGTATTTGGTGTTGTTCATTTTTAGCCGTATAATTATTTAAAATTTAAATTACACAATTCTTAAAATGAAATATATATATATATATATATATATAACATCCGCTGCATGTTCAACATACTTCTCCCTACTCTATAGAAAGAGGCACTTTTTTAAAGTACTATTCATCGGTGGATCGCAATGACAATATTATAATAACTTTCAAAAAGAGGCATAAATGTCAATGGTGATTTATAATGTGCTTGTAATGGCAAAATAGTAACTTTTATGTTGACAAAATTATAATTTTATATTTACTCTTTATTTTTTCCCTCCTTCGCTAGCATAACCAATTGCTTTCTCTTTTTTACCTTTCATTTAATCACGTTGTTCAACTTTTATTTGGGATAGAAATGGTTTGAATTTTTAATATTGAGTTATTAGAGCAAAGAGAATATATGTACGCAATGAGGCATTAAGTGTCATAAAACCCAATTGTGTTGGGGGAATCTATTTGAATTTTTTAGTTTAGACTTATTAATTTTTTAAACAATAAATATTTAATTGGGTAAGTATACATCCACTCTACCTTTTCCTTTTCTCTTTCACTGCACTTCTCTACTAATTACGCATTTTCATTTTTGGGCTTTTAAATTTTTCTATTTTGCATCGAAAAAGCTATTAGATCGGGTTAAGGATGGGAATTCATTTGGATTTTTAAATTTTTGAATTTTTAAAGCTAGAATATTTAAAATTATAAAACCTAATCGATTTTGGGTTATTTGGGTTTTCGATTTTTAGAGTTCAAGTTTTGGTTTTTAAGTTTTGATTTTGTGTTTCAAAAATATATTTTGCAAATTTAGGCTGAACTAAAAAAGTAGGTAGCTTTGATAGATAGTATTGTGCAAATTTAGATTAAATTTGAAAATAGATAAAAAAAGTTGCATAAAAATATATATAAAAAAGTCCAAATTCAAATAAATAACGATGTTCCAAGTTCAAATAACTATTCCAAAGTATATTAAATTACTTATAAAATAAAAGAATCTAAAATAAAATCAAAGTTTGGGGTTATTCTGGTCAATTCCTTCTAAATCATAACAAAAACAACGTGCCCACCTCCCGCTTCCCGCCCCCCACGGCCCCGCGGGGCAATTGTTGCTTATTTGTTAACCACGTGTCTCGACTTTTGTTTGAAAGTGAAAATTAATACGTTTTTTTTGTTTCAATTTGTACAAAAAAATGTGAAAAAATAAATATAATTCTTATGTCTTCTTGCTAAATTATTGATTTTTTAATAAATATTTATTACAATATTATTAGATAACATAGTCATATATTTCACGACATTAACTTATTAGGGAATTCCATTCTCATTAATATAGGGAATAGCTATTCGTGAGTAAACCCAACGGAATGACTTATTTCTATGTTCACGAGAATGAGATTTTTGCTGAATGGCTAAAATAATCTTATAAAAATTAATATTTTAGTGTTCTATACCTAAAATAAAAAAGATAATGAAAAATAAAAAATAATTTTAAAAATAAAATAAAAAAGTAGAAAATAAAATTTTAAATTTAAAAGTAAAAATAAGAAATAAAATAAAACAAAATAAAAATAAATAAGTTCTCTAGATTATGCATATATATATATATATATATAATATCATGATTATTATTTTTATTGAGATTGTTAATATAAATCTACTTTATATTATATTAGTGTTGGTAGTATTTTACTAATATTTTAAATTATTACTACAATGTTAATATAATAGTATAGGGATAATTTTGTTTTTTATAGAAATTATTTTCAATACTCATGTTAGTATACTAATTAATAAATATAAAGATAGAATCAATATATATATTCTTACCATTATTTTTAAAGCAAACCAAATATAAAATACTCATTATTAAGTCAATTTCATTCACAAGCTCATTTTATTTCTTAACTCATTCTACTTTTATCAAATTCATTTTATTATTCAAATTGCCACATAATATTGGACAATAACCGTGCAACGCAAGGCCTTTGCGACTAAGTTAACCATAAATAAAAGAGAGCAGTGGGAGAAGACGGCTGGAAAAGTCAAAATTAAAAGAGAAGAAAACAAAAGTAATTCGGGAAAAGAAAATATGAGAGATGATACAAAAATACAAAAAAAAAAAAAGAAAAAAGAAAGGAAAAAACGGAGGTAGGGAAAGAATTGTGGAAGGGGGAAAAAGAAAAAAGAAAAAGAAAAGAAGGAAAAGAAGATCGAGAGAAGAAGGGAAAGCAACTCTACGCGATCTCTCTCAATACGCGATTGGTAATTTGTATACCCCCTCCTTGTCTCTCACTCATCGATCATCAACAACAAAAAACTCAGTTGCTCTTTACAATTCTCAAAAATGGGACAAGCCTTTCGCAAACTCTTTGATACTTTCTTCGGCAACAGTGAGATGAGGGTACTCTTTTCGTTTCTTTTTTCCTTCTTTATTGTAATTAATTAAACTTATCCCTTTTCTCCAGTTGATTGATATTCAGCATCCATCAATATTCTATTTCTTTTTCTTTTTTTTTTTTTACCAATTTATTATGCGATGTAGTTCATGTACCTTTGAAGTTTGAACATGTCAATTGGCGAGCTGAGCTGAGCATCTGTGGATCATAGTGGAATTGAAAGGTTAATATATTATCTCTGGTGCTAAGTAATAACTCAGAGTTGAGGGGCGTGTTGTAATTGAGTTGGGAAATAAGGGGCGGCTGATTTTAATGCTTAGGATTGATGCAGAAATTCCAGACTTGATCCTTAAAAAAAAAAAAAAAATCAAATATCCTTTGTCATTGTTTGATCTTCTATGTAGATGCACCTCAACATATTTTACAATGTCTACTGTTTCAATTCGTTGGCCCATGGGAGCTATTTAAATCACATGCCATGCCTCCCCCCCCCCCCCCCGCCCCTTCTAGTTGAATCGAGCTCATAGTTAATTTAAACTCAGCTTCTGCTTCTATGTCATCTTATATCTATATATTTTTCTTCTCTGAGGTGTGTTTTTCGTTTTCTTTGTTATTTTGTATCAACACATTGATTTAGTAGAGCCTTGGGTTTCTGTTGCTATTCCCCATTACTATTTCACTTGAACTCGGAAGTGGGACGCAGTATATCTATTATCCTTTAGGATTTTCATCTTTAGCAAAATGTTCTCCCTCACTTTCTCTTCCAATGGTTATCTTGATTTTTGTCTGCTTGTTGGATGGACCTTTTGGTGGATATTTAATTTCATGCTATGCTGCAAGTGATTAAAGGTCAAAACATACAACTTAGCTATCATTATTTATTTATGTTCTCCTCTAGGTCCAGGCAGTTGCATGCATGATGAAGCATATGTTTGACCTTGTTTTACTTATTTTAATAATGTGCAAGGCTGTTTCTGTTATGGGATTTCTTATGGTTATGTGTAAACATATGCTGTATTCTTAGTCTCTTTGAGCTTCAATTTTATATCTTCTCTTCTTATTGACTGGTATAGGTTGTCATGCTTGGACTGGATGCAGCTGGAAAGACAACCATACTATACAAATTGCACATAGGAGAAGTTTTATCAACAGTTCCTACTATAGGTAGGTTTTCTGGAATAGCTGAATTCTATTCTTGTGACCTTGGCATCTGCCATTCTTTTTTGCATGTTATTTATTAATTTAGTTGCAGAAGTTAATAATATGTTTACTCATATATTTTTGTTTTCTTGGTGCCTAGTTTGGTTGTTGCTCCTCTATTTGCTTCTTTCTAATGTTCCACAAATGGAGATAACAGAAGATTTATTGTTTGATGACTTAGTTGTCTATGCCCATGTGTAACTTTGATGCATAGATTTGATACCGAGCTGTGGAATTAAGTGAAACACCTCTTTTAGTTGATTTGAGCAAGCTATGTTTCATGTACTTCCTATTTCCATTTTATATAGATAGTGTCTTTCTACTTATAGGTTTGCTACTATAAGATTGAATGCATATTTAGGATTAGGGATCTGAAGGTAATTTGTTATGACTTTTTGGAAAATTATTGCCATAATTGACCCAAATTTGCTATAGGGCTTGTCTGGATTGGCCACTTCTTTCCTGGAAAGTTATACAACGAAGTGCTTTTTTAAAAGATGGTGCAGAGGAGCGAATAACATAGCATTGCTGTTGCTTCGCAACAAGGCAGATAGTTTAGTTTGTTTTTTTTCCGAACTTCACATATTGTATCTAATAATTTTTAGCTTGCTATGTCATTCAGTTGGGGATCTGGTCTGAGAATCCTTCAGCTTTTGCCCTAACTGTATGGATCAATTATAGACTTTCTGTGAGTTGAAATCTTTAGCTGCTTGCAGCTACAACACTTTATCATGTTGACAGGTGAAAGTCTAGTAGGAAATTCAAGTCATAAATAATGCTAGGGGGCCATTTTAGAGAGTCTAAATATTTTCTATAATTAACTCGAGAGCCACTGAGGTTCATTGGTTTTCTCGAGAAGTCTCAGATGTGTGTAACGATATGTTGTTGGGTTCCATCAGCATGTATGACCAGTTTTAGTTCTTCTTTGGCTTTCATGTTAAATAGTTTCTAACATAATGCTAAGTGTGGAGTCGACACTTTGCAGTTGTTAGTATTCCTTGATACATGTAGCTGAAAACATTCTTAGATGCAAACTAATAAGCTCTTAACTTAAGAAGAGCTAAGCATTTTTCTGTCATGCAGGTTTCAACGTTGAGAAGGTTCAGTATAAAAATGTGGTTTTCACAGTTTGGGATGTAGGTGGACAAGAGAAACTAAGGCCACTTTGGAGACATTATTTTAATAATACTGATGGACTGGTAATGATTATCATTTTGGTCAAACGGTTGTGCATAACCATGTCTATCATTTTCTTTTCCTTCTCAGCTATTAGGCTATTAGCAAGAATGATATAATGATATTCTTATATTGATCCTTCATGATCCCCAAGGAAAATCAGATGCTTACAATTTTTTTCAGGATTCGGAAGATATGAACAACATATAAGAGGCAGATAAGACTTCAAAACAAAATGATCTGTAAAATATATGATGCATAACAATAATAAATGAAATGGCTGTGTTCAAAACAGCAAATTTTTCCGAGTGTTTTCCTTACAGACATGGATGGTAGCCTCCAAATAAGTTGTTGAATCATCAATTCTTGCACACGTGATCCTATTAGTTAACCACTTTCTAGAGTTTGTGAGCATGATCCTTTAACCAAGAACTCCATCTCTTTGTATGCTGTTGTTTGCACAGATCTATGTTGTTGACTCTTTGGACCGTGAGAGAATTGGAAAGGCAAAGGCAGAATTTCAGGTAACATTTCCAATATGACTTATGGAGCATCTGTGCTGTTGAAGTTTTACTGATGGCTTTCTTTTTTCAGACCATTATCAAGGACCCGTTTATGCTTAATTGTGTCATCTTGGTCTTTGCAAACAAACAAGACATGGTATGTCTGGTCAATGATCCCTCACCGGATATGTTTATTGTTTTTGAATTGTAATTGCCTGTTTGCTCAAGTTATGCACGTGTATGTTGTTCCCGACATCCTTGGGTGCTACTGCCTTATCGGTATCACTTGTATGTTGTTTTGGTTTTGTTCAGAAAGGAGCCATGACACCGATGGAAGTGTGTGAAGGCCTGGGTCTGTTTGAGCTTAAGAACAGAAAGTGGCATATACAAGGGACATGTGCTCTTAGAGGGGATGGCCTATATGAGGGCTTGGACTGGTTAGCAAGCACTCTGAAGGAACATAAGGCTGCTGGATTCTCCTCGGTAGGGACGTCTTTCTGATTACCTAGGTGCGACTCTAGTCTCTTGCTTTTGGGAAAGAGAATCAGCAGAAGGTTCTTTTTGATCATCTCTAATTGCGTGTCTCTGTCTGTCTCTCTGTTGAGGAACTGAAAATGTTATTTGGTGGACAGGTCGGAAGATGCAGCTGATTGTGACCAGCATGGACCTGTAAATTGGTTTCTGAAGATAATGAAGTATAAGCAGTAGTTGCTTCTAACCTATGCATTGGCAACTATGGGTCTGTGATTTGGTTGTATAACTTGGTTGTACACGTAGCTTGAGGAGATATTTGTTTTGGAAAATTGAGACAGTTGTAGCATATGATGTAACTTGTATTATTGTTATTATAGCTAGGGAGAGTGTTTTGAGTAAAAGTGTGGTTCTGTCAATTACCATGGGGTCAATTGCATGCACAGCCTGAGCACCAAGATTTGAGATTGCAAGGATGACGTAGCGCTTGGTTATTGCTCCACAATTTTGCTGGCTTACGCAATATTTAACTTATACCATGACAAATCAATAATTAAGAGGTGAGGAAAAGGATGTCGTGGGACAGGTTTTTGCATAACCTCTATATTATTATTATGACAAATGATATGATCTTAGCATGTGAATATGCAAAAGGAGGATATCAAATCATCACATACGACAATATATCTGTTGCAAGCTACGGAAGATACTAGTACTTGAGTGTTGTCTAGCGGCCTTTTTCGGGTGTGTTGCTGTAAAAGATCCTGAAGTTTTGATTCCATATTTGTTGAGTTTGAGAATACGGGTTCACTTGTTTATATTTGTCAATATTTCAATAATATCCTACCGTAGCACAGTGTATTCTTAATGCACAATGCACCTTTCCGTAAATGAAAATCATAAAATGGTGAACAAGGAGCATCAAACAATGAACAGAAATTATAAATGATAAACAAAAGATCTTAAAAATAGTGAATAAATAATTCAACAAATATATTATTTACACAAATTTATGAACATATAATATAAAAATTATAAACAAACACATTAATTAAATTATTTATAATTTTTTTTATTATTTGTTTATAATTTGTTAATTTATCACTTAACATACATTATTTCACAACTCTTAAACGCACATATACACAAAAGCACGTTCACCACAAAAGAATAAGAAAGGAGCAGCAGCTCTTTCATGGAACAAAAAAGAGAAAATTTTTAAAAAATAAGATCAATTGATAATTCAAGTAGTTGAGACTATTTTTTTTTTTTTAAATCTTGTTCGATCGGAAGGATTGAAAGGTTTAGTCAAAAAAAATTATTTCTTTTTCATTTTTGTGCTTGTGTGTGCGCGCACGCGAGCATGAGAGTGTGAGTGCACGACTTTTGATTGAAAAATCAAGAGAAAATAGAAATAAATGGAGGCTAAAAAGCGATTTGATAATGTAAGAACACCCCTTCAAAAACGGGGATATATAATTCTTTATTGTAAGCCCGCAATAATAATGAAATTACAAAACGAACCCCGAATGAGTGACTATAACGAAATAACCGTGAGAGAGAGAGAGAGGGGCATTAGTTGGGGAAGCTGGAAGAAAAGAGAAAAATCCCAACCAGTCGAAAATCAGGACATGAGACGAAGAGGCCACTCTGTAGTTTCCCAACCACTCGTTCTACTATTTCTAATGGACTTATTTTAATATTATTATTAATTATTATAATATAAAAAATGAATATCAGATGCAGCTCTTCACTCTTGTAGATTCTTCTGATTTCTGTCTTCTCTCTCTCTTTCTTTTTTTTTTTGTTTTCTTTTTTCCAATACTCTAATTTGTATGTGACGTGATTATTTATCGGTTGGAAAAAAGAAAAACAGAAATGTGTTCCTGCCAAAGTTCTTGCACCACCACCACGATTGGTTCAAAAGCAACTATTATTCTGAGGAAAAACAACGCCTTTTCTGTGTACAGCTCGCGCCGGAGTTTTGCAAAATTCAGGTGGATTTTCGATCAGAAAATTGTTCCGAAATTCACGGTGTCGTCGTCGCTCGGCTCGGTTTTCAGCTCAGGCAACGTCATCGCTGCTGCAGCGGCTGCTGCTGGTGGATCCGGTCAGGTTCATGGAGCTGTGACGTCAGCCATTACTCAGGTGGCTGTCACGGCCGTGGCCATTGCCTCCGGAGCCTGTCTTTCTACTAAGGTCGATTTTCTGTGGCCCAAAGCCGATGAGCAACCTGGTCAGCTTTTGTTTTTCTTTCTTTTGTTAATAAAGAAAATCTTTTCCCTGTTCTGCAGAAATTCTAAATTTAAAGCTCGAATTAAGTCGTGGTTTAGTTGTAAAAACTGGCCAAATATAGGTTATCATTCCCCAGAATTATAGTGAGTCACGTTCTTATTGATTAAAAGAGTTTATTAGGTTATTACAATGACACAACAGCGTTTCTTTTTCTTTTCTTTTCTTTTCTTTTTTTTTTAAGAAGAAAAAAATCAATACGTTTGCTTAGTAGTTGTTTACAGTAGTAAATAGTAATACTATACTTCTCTCAAATGATGTTGCTAGTTGTCTCTGACGACGAGTTTGCGGATATAATCAAGAAACAAATCACACTTGCTCCTGATACAGTGATACTCTACTTCAAATTGGCTTCATTTGTATCCCTCCGACTGATGCCATCGAGAAATATATGTTGCAGGATCTCTCATAATGGACGGAGTAGATGTCACCGGATATCCAATATTTAGTGATCCAAAGGTTTACCATCTCTACTTGCAGCTATTATGGTTTGTCTGCAATATGCTGCTTGAAGAGTGAGCTAACATCTTACATATATGAAGGCAGGTCGAAAAGGCAATAGCATTTGCAAGGAAGGCTCATCACGGCCAGCTGCGTAAGACAGGAGACCCTTATGTAACACACTGTATTCATACGGCAAAAATTTTAGCTGCGTTAGTTCCAGCAACTGGAAAAAGGGTATGCCATCTTTCCTTCAGTTATTGTGACTGAATATGCGGCTTTCTCTACAGTTCTGTCATTTAACTGATGCGATAAATACACCTCTGAAAAGAAGAGACCATATGCACGCACTCGCACTGGTACACAGGTATATCTAAGAGACATGACGGTATCAATCGGTAAATATATTGACAAACTCCACAATTCTAATGAAGCATTATTTGAATTCAATTTGAGCCTATACTACATTATATCATGACGTTTATATTCTTCTCTGAATCTGCATTCTACCTTTCGTTCCAATACCTTATCAACTGAAATAGAAAAATGACTTCATAGGCTGTTGATACAATTGTGGCTGGGGTCCTCCACGATGTGGTGGATGATACTTGTGAAAGTTTGAGTAACATTGAGAGGGAATTTGATGCTGATGTTGCAACGTTGGTAGCAGGAGTTTCCAGACTAAGTTACATAAATCAGGTATGACTCTGTATGACTTTGAAAACTGATAAATTTCAATATACCATCTTCTTTATAGCTATATTTTGGCAAGCTCAGTCTTACACTATTCAGATTCCATAGATGAGCTAAATAGATCTAGTTCGCAATGGCATGCGTGTTATGTTGTGATACATCACAATTATGTTGTTCGGTCACATTATTTTTATACTGGAATCTACTATGTTCCCCTTTTCTTTTTGTCTATCATTATTCACCTTCTGCATTCAAATTCATATATTTGTCTTGTAGTTATTGCGGAGACATCGCAGGATAAATGTCAATCAAGCTACGTTCAGCCATGAAGAGGTACATGTTTATCTTATTTTACTTTTGGTGAAAGGGTTCAAGTGACACTTAGTGAAGTAGAGGGGATATGAATAAGTAGTTGCTTAAGTTTGAGTAAGGTCATCACAGTTTTAAGCAGAAAATTATACTTCCGAAAATGACATATGCTATATCATCCCATATATTTTCACATCATAATTTATGGGCATGTTATGTCATGAAATAGATCTGTAAATCAATTTCCTTCTAGTCATTCTTTTATAATGTTTATGGTATCAAATATAAGATTATTTGCAATTTCAGATAACTCATACATCAGAATAATATCTTTCAATGGTCAAATGATTTGCTGTCATCTAATTTTAGTGACAACTAAAAAGTCATTTAATTGCTTATCTTCTCTGGTATATGTTTCCTGAAATTGTCGTGTGAAAAAAGTCATAATTATGAGCGAAAAAATTAGAAATTGAAGCATGGTTTCATCTTTTGTAGCATCAGAATTGATGCATGCTCATCATACTGACAAACATGAGCTTCAGAAACATAGGATGTGAAACCTAAATGGACTTCTGCATGCTACTTTTAGAACTTGGGCATGCTTCTTGAAAGATGTTTAACCAGATCATGTTGGCTGATCAATTTAGAACTTGGGCATGCTTCTTGAAAGATGTTTAAGCAGATCATGTTGGCTGATCAATTTATCTTTTCTTCGAGCAAATTGAGTTGCATATCGGCAATTAGTTCTGTTGTGCCTTCTTTTGCTCTTCCAGTTGACCAAGTTAGGTTCCCACTATTTCTCATAGTGCACATCATTTATGATTTTTCTGTTGCTCTGTCTCTCAATGATCTTCAAATTCTATTTGTAGGCAAATAATTTACGTGTGATGCTGCTGGGTATGGTTGATGATCCACGTGTGGTGCTCATCAAACTTGCAGATCGTCTTCACAACATGAGAACCATGTAATGCCCTTGATCTTCATTTTTGGTTTCAGCTGGAATGCCCATATGAGATTTCTATATCTATCATCCTGTCGCAAATACCATCCTGTTAAGGCAATGGGGTTTTCTTGCAGATATGCGCTGCCTCCAGCCAAAGCTGAAGCTGTTGCACAGGAGACATTAGCTATTTGGTGTTCATTAGCTTCTAGATTAGGCCTATGGGCATTAAAGGCTGAACTTGAAGATCTCTGCTTTGCTGTTCTTCAGGTGTGCTCATAGTTCCAATGTTTATTAAATGAACAAATGGATTATGTGGTGTAATAAAAGCGCACGATAGACATAATCACTCATTCAGAAGTGTGACCGTGTATAAATTCCATATGCAGCCTCAAATATTTCGATGCATGCGATCTGATCTAGCTTCCATGTGGAACCCCAGCAATAAAGCTGGCAATCTGAGGAGAGTTTCTGCGAAATCCGTCTCATTTGCCCAACAGGAGAAGAACTTACCACCAGAACATGAAGAATGTGCAGAAATAGACCAGGACAATATAAGCACGAAGGTTACATTTTACTCTAGTTGTTTCTTGACTCATTTGCAGTCTGAGTAATTGATTCTTGATTGGTTCTTGGCAGTTAGTCAGCATTTATAGCCTCATCGTGTGTAAGTTCGTGACACGGCTATATGTGAATGTTTGAGTCTAGGAAATCAGTATGTTACATAATCCAAGATTCCTATATATTCTACTTTATTTTGGTGTTGTTTTAGCAAATCATCCATTCATTTATTACAAACACCTGGTGAACACATTGTCTACATCAGAATGTTTAACTGCTATCCTCAAACTCCACAGAAATCAAACTTTTATGTCATAGATCTAGTCTGTGATTTTATATAGCTTTTGAGTAACCATGTTACATTTTACTGCAACTACTTCAGCCAGAGACTCTCTGCACCACAGAGGTAAAGCTGATTGTGTCTAATCTTCTGAAATGCTGTATCAGCCAAAGCATTGAACTAGCACGTGTTAAAACTTTGGCTGATTACCTTGAGGCAATACTTTTTCATCTTCTACTCCTTCCTAGCGTTCCTCTGGTGATATTGTTTCTATTTTTCTCGCATCTTTCTTTCCCTCTGAATTTGACTCGTATATATAACAGTGCTGCCTTTACCATTGACAATTTGCACTTTGCAATTTGCAGATGCTTTTGGAAGCTGTGCTTCCATTTGATCTATTATCAGATAGAAAAAAGCGTCTTAACTTTTTAAACACTCTGAACTCTTGCTCGGAGAAGCAAACAAAGCCAAAAGTGGTAAAGGATGCTGGAATTGCCTTAGCATCTCTGGTCATTTGTGAGGAAGCTCTCGAACGGGAACTATTTATATCGACATCGTGAGTTTGGTCATGGGGTTAAAAAAGTTTCATTTGCTATGTTTTCTTCCCATGCCTGTTTGATAGAAATGACTCTCCTGTTGAATTTGTTTATGCTTACAGTTATGTGCCAGGAATGGAAGTGACTTTGTCCAGCCGCCTAAAGAGCTTGTATAGTATCTACACTAAGGTAGAGATGAAATGTGTTCTTTGCAACATTTATTAGACATATGTTACCAGAACTTTTGCAAAGTTGCCAAGACTCCGTCCTGTGAACGTGTAGTATGTTATGGTAGGAAAATTGTTTAGTTTTTGGAGTGTTGAGGGCTTGGTAACCTGTAATACAATTGTGGAAATGTGCATGACAACTACCATGTATTTTCAATGTTTGAGACAATATATTATTCTTACCTTCCATTCATTTCAGAAGTATCTACTTTCATCCGTTACAGATGAAAAGGAAAGATGTCAGTATAGATAAAGTATATGATGCACGTGCATTGAGAGTGATAGTTGGAGATAAAAATGGGACGTTACATGGACAGGCAGTTCAGTGTTGTTACAATCTTCTCAACATTGTCCACAGGTGAATGATCCCAGGCGAGCAGATACTCTATTCTTGCCATGCGTGCAGTTAACTTTAGTTTTACAATCAGCATTGATATAACTGAAATCAGTATGGTTATGTTTTACATCCCTAATAAATCAAAATAATATAAGAGAGATCTTAATTAACTGATCAAGAAAAGTGTGCTCTACGGAGTCCTGGAGGACTTTAGGCCATGTTCTTGCGTCAGTGAGTTTACTGTCACTGAAAACTTCTGTAACATTCTTTTTTTTGGGCGCTCTCTGCAGACTCTGGACACCCATTGATGGTGAATTTGATGATTACATTGTTAACCCGAAAGCAAGTGGCTACCAGGTGAAATCTGACTGAGTACTTGATTCACAGTTCATTAGTGTCCACTGCATATACGTCCTATTCTACTGGTTTCTCTATCGTTAACTCTTTTTTCTAATCACAGTCCCTGCACACTGCTGTACAAGGTCCTGACATGTCAATTTTAGAAGTTCAAATAAGAACACAGGTATTGCACTGACTAATATCTTTGGGAATGTTGAAAAAATTTATTTCTTCTGTTTTTGGTCAAGCTGTTTGTAACAGAATAAATTGCAGAGGATGCACGAGTATGCTGAGCACGGACTTGCTGCGCATTGGCTCTATAAAGAAACAGCAAGTTCTTTGCCTGCCAACAGTCCGGTCTCTGAGATACGACCATCTTCATTTATCTCAAAAGATTTGGAAAATGAAGGGCTTGATGATGATGATGATGCGTTCCAAAAGTATAAATCTTTGAAGGCAGGACATCCTGTCCTCAGAGTTGAAGCAGGTCATTTGCTTGCTGCTGTTGTTATCAGGTAACTTATCACTGCTCTAGGCTTTTAGCGAGCTTTATATTTCGTATTTCTGCCTTAATTCAGTGTATCATGTATAAACTTCATTTACAGAGTTGACAATGATGGAAGAGAATTGCTTGTTGCGGTAAGCTTTGGACTAGCAGCTTCGGAAGCAGTAGCCGATAGACGATCTTCAAACCAAATAAAAAGATGGGAAGCTTATGCTAGATTATTTAAAAAGGTGAGCATATATTTTTTGACTTGAGCAATAGCTTAGTTGGAAGAAATGCTTTCCAAGAAGAGCAGAAAAAACTTGAAAGAGAACCCTTACTGTACGAAGAGGTTTGAACTATTTAGAAGTATATTCAGGATCCTTTTGGTAGCATCATGTTCCACACTTCCATTCTCTGGTCTCATATCTTATGTTCCTCGTGTTGACTGCCAAACCGGCTTTCAGGTATCTGATGTGTGGTGGTTCGAACCAGGCCATGGGGATTGGTGCACTTGCCTAGAAAAATATACACTTTGTCGCGACAGTATATATCACAAAGTATGTCAGTTATGCACTCTCACTCTCTCTCTCTCTCTCTCTCTCTGTGTGCCCGCTTAATTTCAATCTTTTTGCGTGTTTATGCTAATCCTTTTGCATCTCCCTTTTTCAGTCATGGATTAATTACTTAACCGCATCTAGGACAAGTCTTCTCTGAATTATAGTATGCACAAGTTTATGAATGAGAAAGTAGTGTCACAGCAACTGTTTATATGTTATGTAACCACGGTTGACATATAGAGTGATTATTGAGCTCAAGAAGTACAGTCGATCATAATTGAGGCATTCATTCAAGGCCAATTATCTGGCTTTCCAAGAAAATAAAAGTTCAATTATTTGGAATGACAAGAAATTAGGTATGACTTGATGGATTTGGCAGCAAATCATCTGCCACACTACCTCATAATAGTAAACCAAAGACAAATATGGTTGTATCAAGTCAATGTTCATGCACAAAATTCTTTTCTATGCATTGATGATGGTGCTTTATGTTGGGATTATTTTGAGAGACATGACAGGATCACAATATTGCTCTGCAGGAAGACCAATTTCAGCGCCTACTGCCAACATTCATCCAAGTTATTGAATTGACAGAGCAAGAAGAAACTGAATACTGGACTGTTATGTCTGCTGTTTTCGAGGATAAACCAGTTCCTTCATGTGTGACTAACTCAAGTTCTCATGAGAAGCAAAGCTCTCCTAACTCAACCATCTCAGCTTCTGTGGACAATGGCATCAACAACAAGGTAAGACGAGGAAGTTTCATTTCCTCGACACTGCTTTTCTCGAACCTTTAGGGGTATGACCTGGCCATGTGGAAGAGGTAGCCAATACTTACAGTAAACTTTAAAGGAAAAAACCAAACACATACATACGTACATACATTATTTCCATGGAGGGAAACCATTAATCTAGATTACATATCATTAATTCACCTTGGCTTGCAGGTATATCTACTGAGGACAATGCTTAAGTGGGAGGAAGAGATGCGTTCTGAGGCTGGTCCTCTGGCCACTAAAGCAAGACTAAAAGCACATGGGAATGCTGATTCAGTTTCACTTGGTGAAGTGGTAATTGTATGTTGGCCGCATGGTGAGATAATGAGGTTGAGGAGTGGCAGTACAGCTGCTGATGCTGCTAGAAGGAAAGGACTCGAGGGTAGACTGGTTTCTGTCAATGGTCACCTTGTACTGCCAAGTACCGAACTAAAGGATGGAGATGTAGTTGAAGTGAAAATGTGAAATAGAGTACCAAATTTTACGTGTAGATCAAGATATAAAGATTTGTTTATCTGAGATGAAACAGATAATGTAATCAAGTTTTGTAAAGTCTCAACCACAAATGACCAAAAAAGAAGCAAGTCTTAACAAGAGGACTATCTCTGTAGAAGGATGGCACACCAACTTCATACACAATGGCAGCATATGGTTCTCTCTCTGTACAGCACATCAATTCAAAGATGGAATGAAGAAACTTTCAGAATTCCCTTCAAATATTTTTCTCTGAGATGAACTTGAGCTCCTTATGTTTCTTTCTTTACTCCTTTCAGTTTTCTGAAACACGAGAATAGTACATGGGACCGACAGGAAAAGGTGTGTGTTCCCAATAAAGAAGATTAAAAGACCTGCTTTATAATGAGAAAGTTCGAACATAAACATTCTTGCAGTACTCACTGGAACCTTGAGTCACATTTCTTAGAGTGAAAACAGCTGCTCAACATATGAAATTCTAAAATTTGAATAGAAATAAAGCTCAAAGTCAAGAAAGTAGGAATTGCCCATTCAAACTTCCACATCTACCACTATTATAACCAAGTACGCGCAAAGTTTAATCCGTCCTTTGAAAGTATTTAGAAAAAGAAAATAACAATTTATTGCAGAACTAGACGAAAGCTTGCTTTGTTCATATTCAGTTGTTACTTCTCACTATGCCGACAAGTCAAACATCTAAACGCCAAACTTCAAAACCACAAACTAACATGTCACAATGGGATACTTGCTTTTTAATCATTGCCTGACAGCAGACATAGTCAACCAAATATTTATCTAATCATCAACGATTAAACTTTCCTGCAAGATCCTGGCAGTACCGCGAGACACGCTGCATCTTGCCAAGGTCTGAATGCTCCTTCCTGAGTCAAGTTCTAATGCATTTAACACCAAATCCATGTCAATTTTGTAACCGACACGTATAAGATAAAGTACCAAAACATAAAAATGAGGGAAAAAATATTGATGAAGGTGAATTACAGTTGTTAAAAATCCATGATTTTGAGCAATGTGAGTAATGTTGTAGTTGGCTTCCCAGCAAGTTAATTCAGATCAACCCCTCAAATAATTTTAATAGAGAGTAAGACTTTGAGTTACTTATTTATAAGTATGTGTAACCTAGGGAAAAATATGCACCGAAGGTCAGAACAAAGAAAAAATATAGGCCTACTCTAAGCCATGTTTCGTATCACTTCTTTCTCCTTCTATTTAAATATAAGTCTAAAGAGGCAGCATGAGAAGGAAAAAGTAGAAGCAAGATTATATTAGTCAAAAAAAATGTCAAGGTAATCCAACTTTCTAAGCCCTATTACCTACGAAACAAGTGAATTATTATACTCCCAGTTTCGCCTACCAAATAAGCAAGTTATGTAATATTAGTCATTTGTATTGTTAGAAGATGCTATGCTATCATGTGCTAACAGCCGTAAAGTAGTTATTGGTAGGTAGTTTAGAAGAAAGTTATGGGTAGTGGCCTTACCTAACTCTTATATGTAACTAATGAAGGAATCAATTCATACTGATTTGTTGCATCCATCACAGCTATATATAGCTGCTCCTATTTATTCACATAAAAATGAGCCAATACATTTACTTTCTCTCAATTAAAATCCATAACCATTGTTCTTCAGGGTGAGAGGAAACTTTAGATTCGAACTTCTATTCAGCACGAATTGGCCATACATGATAGATGCAAAATTCAAAGTAGATATGAGCAAAAGTTGACACCAAAATGAGGTATAAACAATAATTTAGCATGCTTAGCCAAGAAAGGGTATCCTATAATACCAAAAGACATTTAAGTAACAAATATTTGCCCTCTACTGTAAACTTTCAACACGTTTCTCATATTTCCTTCCCGTTTGAGCATTTATCTATATATTTTACAGGTTAGCTGTAAGGCAGCTCCAGTTCTTTTATTATACTCATCAGAACGAAAACAGGTGAGGTATATCAATCCCGAATAAGTGCAGTGCAGAAGAAACCAGCCACTACCTTTAACCAAAAGAAAAATCCACGTAGGATATTCAACTTTTTACGTCGGTCATATTGAACTGCTTCAATCTTCTGTTTAAGATCTGCAGGTTGAACAAAAGGTCAAAAAGAAATGAACTCATGCATACACGAGATATTTTTCTAGTTAGGCATGGAAGAAGAGGAAATATCTAGACCATAAGACTGAAAGAATATTAAGACAAGCGCATTAAATGCTTGTGAGCTATAATCTAAAGCTTTATCAGGAAGAACAGAAGACATGGGAAATTCTGTGCGAGCTGACACTGAGAAATAAGAGTAGAGCTGAAAGGCCTAATTCTAACAGCTATAACCCAATAATAAAAATACTTCCTTTGTACCTACTATGACCTTAGAAGAGCAGAACACGAACCAACATGTATGCCAAATAATGGCCTTATAGAGGAAAAGTTTCAAAAAGAATGGCTCCTTAGAAAGGCATGGCAACTCAAAAAAGTTATGGGAAGTACAAGAAGATCACAACAGAATATGCAGACTGGTAAAACTAAGCGCAAGACAGTTAAGGGCTATATCAGACCACTGAAACAAGGAGTAGAAAAACCACCTAAGGAACTAGTCATGAGCTAAACCCGAGGGCCATGAGAGGAAGACTGGTGCTCCAACAGTCTCAAATCTTCTATAATTGTATTAATAAAAGCAACATAATGACCCAAAAGAAGAAAAACAGAAAAGAAGTTTGTACCTAATCTGCAACAGGATGCTTCTACCACTCAGTTATTCGGATATGTTGAGATTTCTAGCATAAAATTGGCCACCTTTCGGTCCCTTACGAGTATATTAGTAAATTGATCTTCTTGACTATCCACCTTCAGTTAGAATGGATAGTAACGGCAAACTCTTACGGTTAAAGCTTTAGGCAGAGACAGGAAGGAAATTTGGAGCAGTTTCTCACCTTCTCCTTTTTTTTCACATAAGAAAACCATTCAATCTCGTTATAGCAACAAAGGACAGAGGAAGGACAAAGGCACTATAAATCTAGGGCTCCCACTTAAAATAAATAATCCCTATTTTTACTGCTAGCCTTGAAATGCAGAAGATTTATGCAGACTAAAGACCTAAAGGTTATGCAACATACCTTCATAGTAGTCAAGATATGATTTGCCGTCTTTATTTGCTGAGTATGGTCTCTCCCTCCCATTACGTAAGTCCAAATGGCGCATTAACTTCTCTCGGACTTTGACATCATGCCAAAGCTTCTTGTACTCTTGACAGTCATATGGTTGTTTAAGCAGACTAATGACCTTTTGCCTGAATGTAGAATTTGTTCCTGGGATTGGACTGTCGAGGCACTGACAGCTATCGTCCTCCTCCACCTTAATCATTATGAGAGAAGATGTGATAAATGACATAATTAGTAAGATTTAGCTTTAAACGTAGACATATGGAAGAAGAGAGAAGGGTAAAGGAAAATTTGACCAATGGAAAGTGACAGATGAGCAGAATGCATACACTCCCATCAAGGTCTGCTGAAGATATATGCTCAAAACTTTCTATTTTGCAAGCAGCAGCTTTTGGATCAGTATATGTCGAACCAAAGTCATCTTCACCTTCAATCCTGTCACTATTTGGAAGCGGTAAAATCTCAAAATCAGTTAAAGTATCAATATTATCCAGGAAGTACTGATCCTCCTCCTCTGCCTTCATTAGATCCCCTGATAACCTCTGCTGTTTTGTCTTCCGCCTCTTACCTAGATCATGCATCATCTTGCGCTTCAGCTGATTCTGAGACACAGGGTTTTTTCCAGAATGAAGGTTCTGATTCAGATAATCATTTTCTCCAACAAATACATATCTAGGAGAATTGTTCTTCACATCCTCATCAGTCTTCAGCCCCCTCAGTTCTCCTCCCGAAACACTCAACAAAAGTCTTGGAGTTCCCTTGGTGCATTCGCCTTGAACACCCCTCGGGTGTTCTCTACTTGCTGCATTCTCTTCCAAACTCTTCATTTTTCTCTTGTTAACTTCTAGACCATGTTCATTGGCTGTTCCATCTTCTCTTTCATAGTGTATAATCTCTTCCTTGAATTCTAAGAGATACGATTTCCCACGTCTCTTAGCATGAGACAAGAAGATTGTATAGGCGGGGTCATCATTTGAAACAGTACCCTCCTCTCTTTCCGTCATGCCATTGCCGGGTTTTTCAACTAAATCATCCAGAAGAAGCTTCAAATATGCTACATAATTACCAGCATCTGCTCTGTCTTTTTCCAATTGTTCCTCTAAATGGCTAGAAAAACAACTCCGAAGCTCACCTCCTTCAACACCCAAAAAACATCTTCTACTCTTATACAGCTCACTAACCATGGCTGTTGAGCCATCATAATCATCCTCACAAGCCTTTAGACCCAGTTCCATCATGGTCGACTGCTAAACCGTTTAAAGTTCCCCTTCTCTTAGCTTATTAGATATCATTATTTTCGGTGCACCTTTTCAAAATCGGAATCATGATTAAGATTAACCAAACCAAGGACGCAACAACAAGAGTGCTGTAGCCAAGCCAGCAAATCACACCACTCTCACGTCACGTGTGATGTGTGTGCGTGGGGGCAGAGATGACGGAAGAGGGATTTTTAGTCACAAACATTTTATTAGGTTGTAGGAAAGGAGAACGCCAAACATAGAGATGAAGCACGAGTGATGGATTTTTTGTGACAAACCAGAACAGTTTTAGGATTTTTTTTTTTACCCCCAATTTTTAACATTCCTTATCAAAATTACTCATTTTTTTGTAATAAGTTTAAAAAATGACCTAGTCTTGTTTTGGGAATGCATCTTTCCTACTCCAAAAATGCGGAACACGCTCCCAAAACACGTCACTTTAAAATAATTCAAAAAAATACAAAGTAATTTAAAATTAAAATGGTCCGCACTCTGGAGATGCGGAACGCGCTCTCAAAACACGGCCACATATGTGGCACGCTCTGGGAACACACGGTTCGCGCTCCATAAACACGATTGTCTTCCATAAAACACGCCCCTTCCCCTCCCATTCGCCATTACACATTCGAGAAGTCCCCCCCCCCCCCGAAGTACTTTGATCAAGAAGCCTTTTTCAAGAATTTAGCCTCTATTTTGTAAGTTCTTAATTTTTTGTTATGTTTTATTAATTTTATGTTTTGTTAATTATATTTTATGTTTTAAGTTTTATAATTTGTTGTTAGTTTGTATGATTTTGTTTGTTAGTTTAAGGTTAGTTTAAGTTTATACTATTATTTGTTATTCTTTATTTATGAGAAAGTTTAGTTGTTGAAATTTAGGATATTAAGAAATTTAGTAATTTAATAATTTTGTAATGTAATAATTTAGGAAGTTAATAATAATAATAATAATTATTATTATTGTTATTGTTATTGTTGTTATTACTATTATTATTATTATTATTAGTAGTAGTAGTAGTAGTAGTAGTAGTAGTTTTATTGTTGTTGTTGTTATTATCATTGTCGTCGTCGCCGTTGTTGTCATCATCGTCATCATTATTATTGTTGTAGTTACTACTACTACTACTACTACTTTTACAATGACTACTAGTATAGTTGAAAGTTTTTTATCTTAGGGTTCATTTTGAACAGTAGACTAAGTCCAATAAATGCGACATTTTTGTGCCATTACATGGACCACCAGGTCCAACATTTGCAGGATCCATATTACTTGAGTATCTTTAGCTGTTATAGGTTCGACAGAAATTTGTTTAAGAACCTAGAGTGCCCATTGGTACAACAACAGTTGGTGGAAACGGGATTCTATGATTGTTATAGATCCCACTTCCATCAACTTAACCATAGTCTTATTACTGCTATGATTAAGAGGTGACAGCCGGAGAGACACACATTTCATTTGTCTGTAGGAGATGTCACTATCATCCTGTAGGATATGACCATCTATTAGGGTCTTCCTGTGACCGATACAGCTATGCCAGAACTTGAGACAGATGTATGGCCGAGGAAGGAGTAGGTTGGTCTTAATCGGAATTATATGGGGGTTGATGCGAATGAGGCTCATATTGACATTGTTGGGAACACAATCAATTTCGACTAGTTACGAGAATAGTTTAACCTTTAAGGCGCTCTGGAGAATCCCACTCTCCTACAAGCACGTTTGTGGATCTTTTTTATGATAAATTGCCACATATTTTCCAACATGAGTACCAACAAGGACAATTTGGCATGGTTGATCTATTTACAAAACTTTGACCAGATCCGGTAGTTCAACTAGGGGCAACTCTACTAGCATATTTGCATCAGTAGCTTGATCGTGCCTCCTTCCGTAAATGTAAGGGTGTGTGCGGAGCCGTCACACTGGTTCAGGTATTCTTTAAACTTTTTAAATGTCAACTTTATTATAACAAGTTTGTCTTGCTTCCAGTTTTTTGCATATAATAGATTCACAGCTTTTAGGCCCAAACTCTTAAAAGTGACCCCACAACAACTAGAGCGACAACGATAGGACCTTGAGCCTTTATTTCAGCTACTTGGTGTTCCATGATGGGCTTTTTTTACGTGAAGATAGAAATGTCAGATGCATCAGGAAAGTCAGGGCAAGTTGAATATCAGGATGTGATTGACCAGTTGCAACCTGGATAGGTATAGTAAACTTATTATTATTTATTAAATATTTTAATTATGGCATTATTAGGTACATAAGTAACTCTTCTTTACTGGTTTTGGGTACAATTTATATGGCAGTCATTCACGAGATTATTGGACAGTTTGCCACCATATTGTTTGCATGGCAATGATGTTTGGTGTTCACATGTCCCATTGATATTTGGGCATACTGTTGAACGGCATCGTCCCGATCACGTGTTATAGCAGTTCGGACAATGATTGGAGGCCCTTCATGATTTGCCTGATAACGAGAAACACATGGACAACAACAAGAAGCTAGAGGCAGAGGCTCTGACATGGGCGATAAATTTGTGAGAGAACTAGCAGCAACAAGTTGTTCAGGGACAGTTGCAGGACGAGCCGAATCCAGTTTTACTCCAGAATTACATAAACTGGTACCATAGAGTGACCATATTGCAGGTTGGCCATGCAGGGACTAGTCATAAAAGGGATGGTTACATGGCATCTACGCAGGATGAGATGTCTCTAATGAGCATTGCTTGCATTACTTTTTGTTCATTATAGAAACTTTGGAATATTAAATGAAACTATTCATAACATGTTATTTGTACATCTAGGCCACAATAGTACAATATGTAGTCTACCACGCTAGGGGTTGCAATTACAATACATACGGGGAAAGCTTCGTAGCAGTGTACAGTCTATGGATCTTGTAATGAGGCATTTGTAGCTTATGCAGCTACATGCGCGTGAGTGCATTACGGCACATGCATCACGAGTACCCTCATTGAGCTAAGAGCTGTATGGGAGTTGCCACATGCGCCTTTGACACAGCAGGCACAGCACCGTAGAGAGCATTGTATCTGGCATGTACATTCCTCCCAGAGCCATCAACAGCATAAGTATCCTAGTAGGTCATCATTGCCTCTTAGTGTCCCTCAGCAACATACTTATGGTAACCATATGGGTACCTCTACATATGATGCAAGTGGTTCATCATCTAAGTGCATGTCGTTCATCCTTGACGTACCATTGCCACAACATTATATGCCTACAAAGCCCACATAGCTGGGCAGGGCACCAATCCACGTATCAGTTGGACCCTATCGATTATTCCAGCCAGGGGATTGGTTAGAGCAACGATGGTTCGCACGGTATAACACATGGTGTCGGATCCTCTAGGCCAGTGATTGATGAGGAGACATTGAGCGAATCAATGAACGACTCTCCCAAAAGATTTATGGGGTCCAAAGACTTAGTCCATAATTTGTTGGTCGATTATGGTGATGAACAGCAATACCAGTCGCTGTAGTTTCAGGCACAGCCATCTCCTGCAGAGCAGCCTTAGTGTCATCAGACACGTGTATCTAAGAAATGGCACACACCATCTCTTGTTAGACATCAGTTACCAAACTGCGTCAACTGGGGATAGAGGCCTCAACATTACACACCTGGCTGATGTATTCAGTTTAGTAGCACTTTGTTGTTATTATTATTTTAGACGAACCTTATTTTTTTCATTATGTATTTAAATGATGGTGTTACGCTTTTCCTTTATATAATTATTTATGATCCGTAGATGCTTTTATTTCAGTATTATTGATATTATGTTATCAATTTGACATTATACACTTAATTCTTTCGGTTCAAGAGGACATTATGTTATAATTGTAAACAAAACATACAAGATTACATCTAATACATATTACATAACAACATTAAAAGATGATAACTACACATTATGCATTTTGATTATTGGGGTAAGTTAGAGTAGTGTGGCTTTGTTGACCGCATGCTGTATACTTTCATCGTCTATCTTGGATTGAGCGATCTATCTAGTTTTAGATGCGCTGGCCTCTAACTTGGCCTCTTTTTTGACGAACACGATGTGAGTTCCGATGCAACGTCTATCTTGGCATTAGAGGCCAATAAAATTGGTGTCCAAGGGGCTCGAATGTCCTCCGGTGGGTATGTTTGTACGTTTTCATCATCAACTCTTGAGGGTAACCGATAGACATGGTACATCTCGTCTTTTCCAAAACTAAGTATATGATATTAATGTGACAAGGTCTCCCACTTCTCAAATAGGTCCTTTACATTAGGAGGGAGATGACAACCCTCACTCTCTAAGTGCATGGCATGGACCAATCGATCACGAAAGTAACCTTTTACCTTTATGACAACATAAAAGTGTTAGTTACAATGGTCATGATAGATAACCCCTGGCATTAACAAGGACATCGTTGAAGCATTTTTGTGGTCATCACCCTCTTTTATAGCCCCCACAACGCTTATGGTCTAAGTCTTGACAGGGATATCGGATAAGAATTTTTGTACCAGTCTATCAACACCATTTTGACTAGGTTTGACAGCAAGGATCATGTTCATGGGAACTTCATATTTATGTGCTTGACATTCTCGACTAGCTATTTAACACATGTCTTCAATGAACTATTGACGTCATCTTTTCATCACGTTGCTTTTGAGTTATCTCAAGCAAATGAGATGTTTTATTTCAATCTAACCATCATATCTAACCCACTTGATTGCAGAGGTGATGCATGTATACCTATCGAATATAATGCATACCTAGGCTATATTAATAAAAAAATTCTCATGTCACTGTTATAAGAACCATGACCAAGTTTACAATGCCTCCACACCATGATGCATAGACCGAATGCCCAATACTCCATGTCAAAAATTTTTTAAGCGTACGTTGAACCCCCTTCAAACCTGTATCTCACAACGCTACCTGGATTCTTGGCCATCATAGCACCAAGAAACTATGGAAGCATTTGGTATGACGTGTCCTAATTACCATAAACTAGTTTAATCATTTTATTTTGGCCACTCTAAGCCTTCCCGTAAGTGATATCTGTGTTAAGCTTTTCCTTTATGTGAGCTTGGACAAGGCCTACCTCGTAATTAGCCTTATTAGCTATGAAATGTCTTACCAAATATCTAACCAAATCAGAAGTCAAATTTCTGTGCCAGGACGCAGATATTTGAGCCATACAAATATGTATGGCTTCATACTGCGTGATCTCCCATTGCTTATGCGTTACTTTCTTTATGACACGTATAAATCAGGAGCATGTTACTCTTCCACCGTACTTTTCCTTACAATGTACCTTCTAGAGGGTCCTACTTGACTTCAAGACCATGTATTCCTTTTGTATCTTTATCGCGTTTTGCTGGATAGCCCTTATCGCATCCACTTTTGACAGGAACATTATTCATTTGGCCAAATCCATTCGATTGAGGTCCCATATCAGGCGGTTCGATGCCTTATACCTGCTTGTTGTGCAAAAATCGGTCCTAGCAGTATGGAACTCCATCGATTCCTCCTCCTCCTCTATATCCGACTTTGTATCTTCATCCAGTCCCTAGGCATCATTCTCAATTTGGTAGTTCAAACTTGCTTCTGAGACTATATCTTCTTGATTGTTCAAATTTACATCCTTGTTTTCTTCGTCTACCTCTAACAAAATCGTATTTGTTGCGACATTATACCTTTCTTTCGTGCCACTACCACGATGAAAGGATCTTCCGACTTTAAAAGTGGACTGTGGTTGTGAGGAAAGGGAAAATGGCAAACTCCGTAACTATTGTAGCAATATTGAACTGTTCATCGTAATAATACAATGTTGATATGTTTAAGTTCGGAATGTTGGACTCCAACGAGACGTCGACTATTAGTTACGGCACATACACATTGTCACTTTGTACGTCCACTATTACATGCACAATACAACGGTTCCAATCACAGCAAGCGGTGCTGTGCATGTCCCACATATCTTCATCATCAGTTATTGTACTTGGGTAATAACCAATATGCTGCAATGTAGCATCCTATTTAGGGTCACGATAGCACAATTTAACTCTATCAATGGTTGGATGCAAACGAAGCTTCCTAATTACACGCGAAACAAATTGATCGTAAGTGGTACGAGAAATGATATCGTCTTTCGAGTGTAAGCTCTAAAAGACCCACAAGCGTACGGATCGTGCAATATAGTGTATACAAGTGTGGGTGTTGAACCACATGAAGGCGTGAATAATGTGGATGAATTCTATGCTAGGTGTTCTAGAAAGTGCCAAAAAGAGATATCTAAACTAGACATATTTTTGGAGTTTTGGATTATCGGGAGCTCTAGGTAAAGAAAATAAAACTAAACTATGAATATGAAAAATGGGAGCACAAGTTGGTCAAGAGGGAACTAATAATTGAGAAGGGGTTAGGGTGACTTCGACTTATGAATGGGTAATTCTATACTCAAATGCTATGGGATTAAGGGATGATGGCTAACTATCATGAGTGCTCTTAACTAGGTTGTTCATTAGTGTCCTAATTTCTCCCTAAGACTCGGTGCGGGTCCGTCCCTAGGCGGCGCCTCCTAAAGCTACGGCGTGGTCCTTATGACCTAGGGCCTCAAGAGTGACTAACTAATTTCTTAGGTGACTTAGAATGAACCTACCTTAGTACCTAAACCTTTGGCTGGATTTAAAGCCAAGACCTAGTGTTGCTAAGGTCGACTAAACCTATCTGGAAACCTATTGGCTGGATTTAAAGCCAAAGGAGACTTGGCCTAGACTAGTCCTAAATTACACTTTGTCATTCTAAGGTCACTACAGCAGGATTTGACTTGCTGGTGCACTCATACATGTTTAAGGCCAAGGTGCTCGTGAATAATGGAACCTATTCAACTACCAAACATCGTCATGTTCAGTTCACACCATTATAAATAATTAACAACCAACACGTATGCGTTGTTAAAGTTATGCTCATTACTAGGCATGCAAATATACATATAGACATGAATAAAAGCATTACCCACTTCATAGCATCCACATATAAACACATAGACATGATTATAACATGGATTAGATGTGTTTAGTAACAAAAAAACTTCAATTTATACACATGTTACTCATCTAGGCATTTTATCAAACACTTAGACATAAATGAGAAAATACCCATTTGAACAAGAAAATTCGAAACATGTAGATATATTTAGCCATCATATCCCATATCATAAGAGTATATAGTTAACCCATTACATAAGTTAAATCACCCTACACAAGTCTACTCAATCATAATAGGAAATAGAATGAAAGAGAGATAATGAAGCTTCCCTTTCATCCTAGCTAATCTTGTACAAAGCTTTTAAGCAAACTTGATTCCAAAATGTTTGAACCCTCCAAATCAAGCTTGGTTCTTAGTGAGAAATATGTGAAAAGTGTGTATGAGGTGGGTGGAATCTAGGGTTAAGTGTGTGAGAATTTTAGGCGTGAAGTGTGTGTTATTCTTCCAAAAGTCCCCTTCTTTTTTCTACAGAATCGGCCCCTATTTATATGTTTTCAGACGGTCGACTTGCCTCTGGACCTAGCTCGACCGGCTTTTTAATGATGCTCTCTGGACTAGCCGTTCGACCTAGACGGTCAACCGGCTCCGGAGGGGTGGTCGTCCGGCTATTTTTAGCAGCTCTCTGGAGTGGCCGGTCGACTGGCTCTTTTTCCTTGGTCACCCGGCTGACTTTCTTCCTCCATTCTTTGTCTTTTCGGCCTCTGGTCTTATCTCTTAGACCCGTGCATTTCCCATCTTCATCGCCTTTCATCGTCCAATCTTGATCTTAACCCAAAGTTCACCTAAATCATTGAAAACAAGCAATTAGTGTAGCAATTTGTTTTATAAACTCGATATGCACATTTGTTTACGCTTAAGCCTATTCTTATCAAAAGCACTACACTAATGTATCATTATGAGCACTCAACACCTCTAAAATATAGGTAAATGTCAATGCAAACACACACAAAAACACAACACATCAAGGAAGAATTTTGATTTTCATGGAATATTTAGACTCGTGTAGTCAAGGTTGTTATTGGTCATAATTTTTTGATTACCGTATTATAAAAGAATAGTAACTTCGCTTGAATTCATTATATTCTTTTACGTGCTTTAGTAATGAAAAAAGTGGAAGAAATTTGATAGAAACTTAGAATGAGAGGATATGAGATGAGTTAAGTGTTGAATGAGTCAGTGGATTGAGGGGTTGGGGTTTATATAAGTAGAAAATGCATTCAGGAGTGAGATTTTTGAATTACGTGTAACGTGAAATGACCTGAGCATCACCGATGGCAAGGAATATATTTGATTCATTGAAAAGTCATTCCAAGAATGCGTCCCCGGCTCCCAAAGTGCACTAGGGCGAATAAATTCCCCGCCCACCACGTCACTTTAGTAAGGGAATTTCTGCAAAGGCCGGCAAAAACCTTAGTCGTGTTCTGGGAACGTGGTCCTCATTCTGGAAATGCGTCCACGTTCCTCGAACGCGGGTCTCGTTCTGGGAGCGAGGTCCTCATTCTGGGAGCATGCCCCACCTATTCAGATTACGCCCGATGTATTCTTGAAGTGAGAATGGATTATATTTGAAAACCTATTTAAAATTAGGTCAATTTTGCATAGAATATCAAAATTTGGTAAAAAAAAAAATCCAACATATTTATTATTTGAACCCACGTGAAAAATTACATACATGTGATTTTTTTTTTCTTTTGACAGAAGTGGAGTGATTTTAAGGGTGTTTGGCCTTGCTTATTTAAAAGCACCCGAACACATACTTTTTACTATTTATGTGTCTATAAGCACTAAATAAGCAAAGCCAAACACTTTCTTACTTCTATTCTATTACTAAATCCATGGTTGACAAGCCAACCATAAATACAAAATGCTACCTAAAAGAGCTACATGTGCACTTTTATGGTTTTTAGTTACATTCGTGTTTTTAATTAACAAGCTGTATGTATATTACAATGATTAATTAACAATGAGATATATGTGTAAAAAATAATAATCAATAATTTATTAATGACAAAATATCTATGTAGACAACAAACAAATATAGATAATGTAAAAAATAAATTAATGTGTACAATTAAAATAAAAATGTATGTAAAAATTTAAAGTTATTTAAAATGGATAAGCTCTCAAGGTGAAGCTGAAATAAATATTTGAGTGAGAGTATGAGAATTGTTACAGCAAAATTGAAATATGAGATCTCTAAGCATAAGAAAAAATAAACTAAAACTCCCAAGATATAGGAGGAGAAGAAAAAAAAAAAAAGACAAGTTATTGGAAAACTTCTAATTACAGCGCCTCACTAATTTCTATAGAGTTATGGTTTGTTTGGGAATGTTCTTGGCGGGCGCCCCGGGGGCGGGGGGGGGGGGGGGGGCGTGGGGGAAGAGAGAGAGAGAGAGGTGGAACAAACAATGCAAAAAGTGTTTCTTTGGCATGTGTTGTCTCTCGTTATTATTTTCTACGAACTATTCTCTGGAAAAAAAAAATGAAAGCGCATTATTATGTTTTTGATTTTTTTTTTCAAAAATACAAGAGTTATCATCTTATTTCTTTCTTTTCTTTTTCACATTTACCTTCCCCACCTCAAGCCTCCTCCCTTCCAATCCCTTACTCCCTTCTCCAAATAGATCTAAATTAGTACGTGAATCATGACATGCACAAATTTTGATATAAATGTAATATTTATCAATTTATAAAGATAATTAATTATATCAATCAATTTAAAACATTTCATTTTGATTAATAGCTTAATTATAATTTATGGTGTGTTTTATTAAAAACAATAATTATTTGTCTAACTTTTTGCTCAAATTAGATTTTTCATTTACTTTTAAATTGTTACACATTTGATGTTGTTCTGGTTTGTATATAAGCTAAATATTTTTAATAGAAAAATTAAAATAGAAAATTTTGATTAATGTATTTCAAATGCTCAGAAGAAGGTATACAAAATTTTGCAATTGTTAATTTTCTTACAGATTATAGAAAATATAGCATTGGATCAATAATAAAATTTAAAAATATATTGATCTTTATAAATTAGTATTGATTTTTTTAATTTTGGTAATTAGAAGCATGCAAATGTGAGTTTTTTTCCTCTCAAGGTTAAAGGGCAGTGGAAGTTTTGGGCCTCGTTTGGATTGTCTTTTTTTAAAAGCGTTTTTTTAACAGCTTTTGAAAAACAGTTTTTTTTAAAAGCTGAAAATTCTGGCTTCTAAAAAAAGCTGTATTTGAATTTTTTTCAGAGTTTCAGTTTTTTTGGAAGCTAAATCAAATAGTTATTGCAAATTTAGTGTAACTTTTTTAGGAAAAAAATATTTTTCCCTTAAAAAAAAAAAACTAATCCAAACAAGCCCTTGTGAATTGGTTTATGACAATCTTTCTTCTTTTCTTGTTACACCGGAAGGTATTGCACAACATGACACATGATAATAGGAATATTTAATTGTGCAGACCATTTAAATATGGTGCTTTAAAAATTTAGAAAAAAGCAAATTTGAGGGTTGGTGTTGTTGTAGTATATATTCTAGATTATAGATAGATAGATAATATAGATAGTATTCGGCAACAATATTTTGCATTAATTAGAGCAACACTCGTATGATACACTAAAAGAAGTGACTACTAATATAATTATTATTCATGTCATTTTTTTTTTTACATTTTATTTTAGGATAATATATAAATATGTATCTCTCACGCCTAGCAAAAAAAAAAATGTATCTTTTTGAAAATTGTCCATATCTATATCTATACTATATTATACAGAAGAACCCTTTTTAACATAATGCTGACAAGTGTCACACAAATATAATGACAAGTGTTATATAATTATATTTTATTATATTTTTATTATATATATATATATATTTATTGCCTTGATATGGAATGCCGACTCTATAAAGATTTGAGTTTTATGGAATCTCTTGAAATCATTCCATTGTGCATGCTACTTTGAAATAATAATTTTATATTTTGCTCTCCCTCTGTCTCTTTCCATATACATTTTGATCATCATATTACATCATTATTCTTGCATGTGTGGCTTATCATTATAGTTTTATTGCAATTCATTGAAAAGCTAAATGAATTTTAGTGTTAGTCTCTCTCTCTCTAAATGTAATAGTTTAGCATTTTTGTAGTTAGTAATGTTGATAGTTATGAGTTAAAAAAAAGTTGAAAATTTTTGCTCCCTTATTTTTACAATTTGTAACATTGTCGGTTTTTTATCTTTTCGATTTTTGAAACAATTAGTCCTATCTTGACATTTTTTGAGTTCAGGACTAATGATTTTACAAATTGTATATATATAAAAAAAAAAACCTAAATTTTCACATTTAAAAATAAGGCAATTTATTGTTATAAAGATCAAAGATCAATATCCAAGTGAGTTATTTTAACTTTCTTTTAATTTCTTAGAGGTCATGACCAAAAGGAAAAAAAATAGAAGAAATTCTTACCGGCATGTTTGATGTTGCTTTGACTATTATATTCTTAAATCTTACTTTGGGTAAATTTAAATCATGGTATACTTGAAAATTGGAGTGAGAATCGAGTCTCTATATAAAATTTATTTTTTGAATGCTTCTAGAGGAAGAGAATGTGAGCCAGAAAGAGATTTAACAATAATTTATATCCAAAATAATTCTACTATTAGTCTTTTTCTTAATATTTTATGCATTATTTTTTGCAATAATGTAACATTTTTAGGTAAAAAAGAGGGGAAAAAAGAAGTTAAAAAGAGGAAAAAAAAGTTTAAAAAGTGTAGATTGCTATCATTCACCAAGTAGGTCCATGAGGGTAGAAGAAGAAAATTGCTAACACAATTTAACTATATATATATATATATATATATATATATATATATATATATATACTAGTCTAACACTCGTGCGTCGCACGGGATGATCATAATTTTCAAAAAATATAATTTTTTTGAAAATAATATGATATAAATTTAGAAATTAAATAAACAACTTATGATTTTTACAGAAGTGATAAGTATGATAAAATAGTCAAGTCAAGTAAAAAGATGGATAAATACAAAAATAGAAAATATTTTAGATAAATAATAGAATTCAAAATACGCAAGGTGTGATGATATATATATATATATATATATATATATATATATATATATATATATAGTTAAATTGTGTTAGCAATTTTCTTCTTCTACCCTCATGGACCTACTTGGTGAATGTTAGCAATCTACACTTTTTTAACTTTTTTTTTCCTCTTTTTAACTTCTTTTTTCCCCTCTTTTTTATCTAAAAATGTTACATTATTGCAAAAAAGAATGTGTAAAATATTAAGAAAAAGACTAAAAGTAGAATTATTTTGGATAAAAGTTATTGATAAATCTCTTTCTGGCTCACATTCTCTTCCTCTAGAAGCATTCAAAAAACAAATTTTATAATAGAGACTCGATTCTCACTCCAATTTTCAAGTATACCATGATCTAAATTTACCCAAAGTAAGATTTAAGAATCTAATAGTCAAAGCAACATCAAACATGCTCGTAAGAATTTTTTCTTTTTTTTTTTCTGTTGGTCATGACCTTTGAAAAATTAAAAGAAAGTTAAATAACTCACTTGGATTTTGATCTTTGATATTTATAACAATAAAGTGCCTCGTTTTTAAATGTGAAAATTTAGCTTTTTTTTATATATACAATTTGTAACATCATTAGTCCCGAACTCAGAAAATGTCAAGATAAGACTAATTGTTTCAAAAATCGAAAAGATAAAAAACCGACAATGTTACAAATTGTAAAAATAAGGGAGCAAATTTTTTTGAACTTTTTTTTTTAACTCATAACTATCAATGTTACTAACTACAAAAATGCTAAACTATTACATTTAGAGAGAGAGAGAGAGAGAGAGAGAGAGAGAGAGAGAGAGAGAGAGAGAGAGAGAGAGAGAGAGAGAGAGAGAGAGAGAGAGAGAGAGAGAGAGAGAGAGAGAGAGAGAGACTAACACTAAAATTCATTTAGTTTTTCAATGAATTGCAATAAGACTATAATGATAAGCCACACATGCAAGAATAATGATGTAATATGATGATCGAAATGTATATGGAAAGAGACAGATGGAGAGCAAAATATAAAATTATTATGTCAAAGTAGCATGCACATGGAATGATTTCAAGAGATTCCATAAAACTCAAATATTTATAGAGTCGGCATTCCATATCAAGGCAATAAATTTATATATATATATATAATAAAAATATAATAAAATATAATTATATAACACTTGTCAGCATTATGTTAAAAATGGTTCTTCTATATAATATAGTATAGATATCATCACACCTTGCGTATTTTGAATTCTATTATTTATCTAAAATATTTTCTATTTTTGTATTTATCCATCTTTTTACCTGATTTGATTATTTTATCATACTTATCACTTCTGTAAAAACTATAAGTTGTTTATTTAATTTCTAAATTTATATCATATTATTTTCAAAAAAATTATATTTTTTGAAAATTATGATCGTCCCATGCGACGCACGGGTGTTAGACTATTATACATATATATTTGCGTATTGATCTTTGAAAAGAAAATAATTTTTATAACCACAAAAATAATGTATCTTGCCCAAAATGATAAATGCAGAGCATGAAGACTATACATATATGGTAAAAACATCTGTGTGTACATGACATAATATTTAGACTATAAATTTTGTAGCTATTCAAACTCTTTTTTTTTTTTTGGCAATCAAGCAGTTTAGTTGGAGGTTGTACTCAAGTGAAAATTCGTAAGCAGTATTCGTTGTGAAATATATAAAATTAATGGCAGCAAGAAAATTGAACAGTTTTAGATTAGGAATTATTTCTTTATGCATGAAAAAGATGTTTTACTCATTTCAATATCAATTTGAATAAATTTTAAAAATGTTAAGAACTAATATGCATGTTTGAAACAATAGGAATATTTTGTCTTTGGAATGAGTTTATTATAAGATACTTTTTCTTATTGATGTGAATGTGACAAATTCTTTTTTTATCTTATAAAATATAAAATATTTTCCATGAAAATTCAAAACAAATTATACTTTTTTTTATTTTATAAGATATAAGTAATTCATGCTTGTCTTATTTTTACAATTATATACAACACAACTTATAAAAACTCAAACCAAACCATAATTTTCTCCATAAAAAAGCATCTTATAATTTTGCCTAAATCAATAGCCCACAATGGTTTGGATTTCCTTAAAGAAAGACACTTTTTTTAGCATAACTTTTGAAAAAATTATTTTTCTTAAAAATTTAAAAATATATGGCTTATGAAAAAAGCTCAAGTTAAGCCTTTTTTTTTTTGAAAATTAATTCAAACACTTTTTGCCAAAAAGGGGTAGAGAGAGTACATTTTCATAGAAAAAATCCAATTATCCAAGCGGGCCGTAAACTAGCCAAATAAGCGCTTTTTTTTTTTTTTTTTGGTCAAACAAAGCTTTTCGAAGGTTCATAAGCGGGAAATCACGCAGGCTCAACATTTCAAATCCTACCGGTCATCTCCCCACTCTCTCTCTCTCTCTCTCTCTCTCACTTTCACCGCGTGTGCGTTGTAGAATTTCTGCTATTAGCTCATCACTAACAACAGGTGTATTCTCTTACTACATCTATCCGTTAAATAGTTAACTAGGGTTTCTAATTCACTATCTTCAGTTTATTTTCAATGCTTTCAGTAGTATTGATTTACTGAAACTAACTATTTTTCTTTTTTCTTTTATCTTTTAAATATCCAAAATATTTCATTAAGTTTCTCGTAATTGATGGATTTGCTTGCATATTTGGTGAAAATTCTGCAGGATTTTAGAGGATGGGCGTGGAAAATTATCATGTAATAGAGCTTGTAGGAGAAGGCTCTTTTGGTAAAGTGTACAAAGGCAGGCGTAAATTTACTGGGCAGGTAATTTAATTAATTAATTAATTTTTAATTTTTGGATTCTGCATTTGATTTTTACTTTTTTTTTTGTATTTCACTATTATTATTACTGGATCCTTTTCATTTATATATTTATTTTTATCTTTTACTTTGTTTGTTTGTTTGGATATATGACAGACGGTTGCAATGAAGTTTATCCCCAAGCACGGAAAAAGTGAGAAGGATATTCACAATTTAAGACAGGAGATTGAGGTAAATCTTTTAGAAATTACCTGATATGTGTGATGCTTATTGTTTCTGATCTCCAATGATTCACAAATTAAGCTTTCAAGTTCTAGTAATGTGGTCAGATGGTCAAACTCTGGGTGAAGAATGATTCTACAAGTATTTTTTATATTTGGATTAGCGTTGCCTGCTGATTGCTAGCTGACTTCATTATAGCAACCTGCTCTCTTCGTTTGTGTATACTTGACATGCCTACAAACGAGATCAAATTAGAGATTTGCTCCGAAGAACTGTATTAAGTATTATTAGCATTGTGTCTAAATGCTACACCAATGCTGGAGTTCATCTCACAAGATTGGTTCAAATGTTGTAGATACTGAGAAAGTTGAAGCATGAAAATATAATAGCAATGCTCGACTCCTTTGAGAGCCCACAGGAGTTTTGCGTCGTCACAGAATTTGCTCAAGTAATTCAACTCATCCCTCTTTTACAACATGTTTTGGACTCTTTGATGCATAGATATGTTAGTGATTAAAAAGTATACCATCAGTTCCTGTACCATCAAGTTCTGCAATCTAGAGAATTGTGATGTGTGGATGTTAATGGCTTTTATCGTGTACAGGGTGAACTATTTGAAGTTCTTGAAGATGACAAATGTCTTCCTGAAGAGCAAGTTCAGGCAATAGCAAAGCAGTTGGTAATATGTGTCTATTGACCGTTATATCCATATCCTTTTGATTGTTTTATTGGTACTTTATTGCTTACCAGGTATGGCTTCTTACAGAATTTGCTATATTGATAGAGGTTTTTGCTGTAAAAATGTCAGGTAAGAGCACTGCACTATCTACATTCGAACCGTATTATTCATCGTGACATGAAACCACAAAATATTCTCATTGGTGCCGGTTCTGTGGTCAAGGTTTGCTGCTACTCCCATTAGTTTCAGTATGAGGATCAATCTCTCCTATAAAATGTTTAAATGGGGTGATATTTTATCTATGAAATAATCTCTTTTATACTTCTGTACAGTAATTCACATTGGTCCTTTCTTTACGTCTTTAACAGCTTTGTGATTTTGGCTTTGCACGTGCAATGTCCACAAACACAGTTGTTTTGCGTTCCATAAAAGGTAAGGCTAGCAATATCAACATTTAGCAAGCTCTCCTTCAGTTTCCCTATTATAATTCATGTGTTTATATCAGGTACACCATTGTATATGGCTCCGGAATTGGTACGAGAACAGCCTTACAACCACACTGCTGATCTCTGGTCTCTTGGTGTCATTTTGTACGTGATTTTCCATTGACAATTAATTTGGAACTATATATCAGTATACTAAGTATTTCTCTCAGCATATAACTCTGCTATTTAACTGAATAATGACATGACTTCCTTAAACAAAAGTTTATATCATCTTGGACGTTAGGCTTTGTCTCCATCACCATCTTCATTAAGAATTATCTGGATTTAATCTTAATTATACTGATATAAAAACATTTTAAAGTAGAGTACTCGCTTAAGATTTTTAGAGACAACAACAATTAATAAGTCTGTTTTTGAAATTTTGGAATATCCAGATACGAAGTTATTCCTCTCAGTTGTAGAGAGGTTTCAGTTGCCTAGGCTGAAATCATTGCTTCATCCTACAAGTTTTTTGATCACTTAGGCTGAAAGAATTAATGAAACAAGTTTTAGTCTGTGATTTTTTCTTGGGCATCATTATGCAGATATGAACTTTTTGTTGGCCAACCTCCATTCTATACAAATTCTGTTTATGCCCTCATCAGGCACATTATAAAGGTGAATGTGCTCCAGATTTTGTTTTGAATATATAATCCGTCAATCTATAAGTTAATTTTGATGCCAACCACAGGACCCAGTCAAATATCCGGACAATATGAGCTCAAATTTTAAAAGCTTCCTAAAGGGACTGCTCAATAAGGTTGAGTTTTTCCCAAATTTGATATTTACGCAATGGTTATTCATATCTTCCATCACTTTCAGTTTTTAATTTAGTTATAAAAATTTTCGGAGCAGGTTCCACAAAACAGACTAACATGGCCTGCGCTTCTTGGGCATCCTTTTGTTAGAGATACTTCGGAGAATCTGCCTACTAGGGTAATTATCTATATGGCGTGTTGAACCTAAGCATTATACACACTTCTGCCAATTGTTTGTTATTTATTTGTAGAATGCTTATTACGGTTTTAATTATCAGCAGGAGATTCCTGTTACTGCTGCTGTTGTGAGGGAAAGCGGTGCAGCTTCGAAGGGGGAACAAAACATTCAAACATCAGCCATCAGAAGTCCTGAAAGTAAGATTTTTGGTACATATTACTTTTAGTTAGATTGTGGTGGATCTAACAATCTCAAGATGTCCAGCTACTGGTGAAAATGGAACTTACATGCATCTCCAGACTAATCCTAAACCAAACACTCCAAACTCGGTCATAGGCAATTCTTCACCAAAGGAGGAATTTCCAGGTTTCCCAAGTCCTGGCGACGATGTACAGTCAGGTCAATTATATTCTGAGTTTTAATTATTTACTTTTTGTCTTACCAAACTAATTGCAAGATCATATTGGTGGAAGAAAGAAGATGTATAATTGTGGGGAATTCGTTCTATTTGGAGGTGATTAAAAGCCCCGATTTTGTAAATGATTCATATCTCAGAAGTATTTATGGTTAAACCATCTTTTGTTGTGCAAAGTTACTTGTGAATAGAGTGCTGAAGTGGACAGTGGTCTTGATATTTACTTTAAAAATTTTCTTAGTGATGTGTGTTACTTCTACTACCTGCTGCCAGTCTTGCAATATTTTCACAGTGTTAGACTTCTTTAGTTATTTGAGGTTGTAACTTCTGAAATAAGCATGCCATGATTTTAGATTTCTTTGTCTATTAGTTTTTGTTCTTTCACATTATTTTGTTTCATTCTCATTGGACTTGACTTCTGCAGGCTCTGGCTCTTCCTCTTCACTGCATGTCATTACTATCAAAATTTGACATTTGCCTTTAGTAATGCTCTGATAGCACGGAACCAAAATTTTAAAGCAGAATGATAGACCTGTTCCGTTTATCAAATCTAATTTTAAAAATTCTTTTATGCAAAAACAAAGCTTATGATCATTGTAATTTTGCTGAAGTAGCTTCCAAACTATTATGTTTATTTTTCCAGGGTGCCAAGTTTTGGACAGATTGGAGAATAATTCCCGCACAGTGAAAGGTGCAAAAATAATTGGCCAAGATAATGATGCATTATCAGTTATTTTGCTACCTTTGAAGAACTGGTGCAATGGATCTCATAACTGTAGCAGGTAGACACATCCTAGATCAGACGCGTTTGAAGTGTGAGCTAACATATTGTAAGCTCATGATACTAACAGCCTGTTTGGCTAAGCTTATTTGGGGCTTATAAGCTGCAAATTGTAAAAAGCATGTGAACGGATGCTATTTTCTAGGAGCTTATAAGCTGCAACATAAGCAGAGCCAAACAGGTATAAATCTCTTGAGGGAACCAGTGTGTTGATTGATGCAAGTGTCCTCATAAGAAGCATGGGCTTTTGAAACATATGCTACTTTCTTTATCACTTATATTAAACATCTCTAAGGTGCTCCCTTAAGCAATGGTAGTACGGTGTTTTACGTATGAAGATCAACAATGTTTGCTTCCAAAATTATCATGCTCTTAGTTGTACTTGGTTGTCAACAATTATCTTCAGTCAGCTTTTAGTTACTTCTCTTTTTCTGCACAGGGATCAAGAGATTTCTACGGTGACCCAGTCACTGAGAATTCTTTCAAACTTAGCTGCAGCAGGAGCTATCAATTTGAGTGGGGTTCTTGATGAGATAATAAGCATAACTTTTGACTTGACTTCTACTCTAGTTACACTAAAGTCATCTGATAGTAACGATTTATTGGCAAAGGTATATGATACTAGTTCTTATCCCCTGTTTGTTCTCAATCTTACACTTCACGTATGGTCTTTTTGCATTGATTTATAATTGCAAGTAATCGGGGATAAATCTCTTGTATACCCAAAATAATGTATTTAGAGTATGAATCATACCTTCTCCAAGGGCTTGATGACTCCAAATTGGTCCTCAAACTGTTCATTTGGAAAGGAAAAGCTAACCTTTCTCACTGGGAACTTAAGGGGACTGCTGCTTCAAGGGTTCAGAAATTTTGTCAGCCTGATGCTAAAGAAGATATCCAAATTTAAAAGGGAGACAAAAATGAAAAAGGACAAAGGAAAATCAGATTGATAAGCAAATATCATGAATGATTTATCTCACACTATGCCATGTATCTTTCTTTCCCTGGACAAGTACATGAAAATTGTTGTCGGTGTTTGGAGTCTAACTACTAATTGATTAAATTCCAAAATCTTGTTGCAGAGCTTCTCAATCATCAGAAAGTTAGTAGAAAACATTGGAGGTGCAATTGGTCCTTCATATTTCACGCATTGGGTAGCATTAATCGAATTGTATTCACAGGTTTATTTCGTCACCCATTCAATAAGCACCTGTAGCCATCATTTAATTTGCTTTCAGATCTCACATATTGTATCTTAGGTGGTTGGAGGCCTAGGTGATGCATCTGGAAGAGTTCTTTATGAGTCTACTGCTACCATTACAGTCATGCTGTCTTGGGTTGTACAGTCTCTCAAAGCATCTTCTGCAGCTTTGGCACCAGAGGCAAACTCTGCCCCTTCAGCTGTGAACAAAATACTTCAACAAATTTTGGAACATGTTAGAATATCTAGTATAGCACATCTGTTGTGTTTGTGCTTAGAAACTTCAGGCTCAAGTCTCATATCAGGTTCTTCAAGCTTACTGAGAGCTGCTTGTGAAGCATGCAGGGCCATATGGTTACTCATTGATGCATTTGAAGTTCTTTTCCTGAGAGAGAATGTCTATCTGTTTCCTCTAGACTCTTTACGAAGCCATGCCATTCTTCGGCTTGATATTAAAGATCATGATCGAACTTTGTTTCTTGGAACAGATTCACCAAAAATAATCGATGCTGTAACTAGAGCATTTCTCAGGTCCAAGTCTATACAGGTTGCTGTTTACTACTGTCTTCACCAACGAATTGAGGTTGCTTTGTCTTCTTGCCTACAGGTATTCACTTCTTTTCTAATAAACCTACACCTATTATGTTTATGGATGCGCCCATCATTTGCAAATATCAGTTTTCCATCTTACAATTTTTTCAGATATGCCAATAACAGTGAAAAAGGTTTCACAGCATATATCATTAGTTTGAATTATCATAAAAATCTCCAGATATCTTGTATTTGCCAGTTCCGTCCTATTTGTCCTATAATTTTAACCTTAAGTCGAAAAGTGAGAGCCCTATGGTATTATAATGATTCCAAAAAACCTGCATGCTTGTTCTCTTGCCTTAGTTTTATTTCTTAGCTTTCTTCTCCACTCATACGAAAAATTGATTCTAATGTACTATCTTTCAGCTTCTTCTGAGGTTCTCCTTGCATAGTGGGGTTATTTCCTACATTCTTTGTGGTCTGCCAAGTTCTCTCCCCGTTACAACAGTTGTTAGTGGGGGAGGGGATGGTACTATTGTTTCAGAAATCTATTCTATATTATCTCTTTGTGCTGCGAGTAAAGAAGCTTACGGAGGAGAAGGACGTAATCAGAAATGGAAACCAACTGATCCCTCTATCCTGGTTCTGCATTCATGCCTTATCCTTGCCACAATTGCACATACGCTGAAGCTTGCTGGAAGAAATTCTGCATTTTTTATGCTTACTACATCTCCCAAAAAGCAGCTTTCTCGACTTTCTGTTCTTGCACACCACTTCACTACTGATGCAGGGATGCAGTCATCTTTGCAACCTCCTTGTGCATCTGCAATGTTGGCTTTTGCATCTATCCTCTCTCTTGAAACTGGAGCATTAGTGGACTCTACTGTTACTGAGACAGCTGTGCCTCTAATCCCTCGTACTGCTACGCTTTCTGACTATCTCAAGGTTTTAACTGTTGAAGAAGATAAAGTGAACTCAAATGGATGTCACAGAATGCTCTCCTGTTGGCATGGCCTAAGGGATGGGTGTGTTGGGTTGTTGGAATCGAGACTGAAGTGGGGAGGGCCACTAGCTGTACAACAGTTGTGTGCAAGTGGTGTCCCTCAGCTGCTTATTGATTTGTTGGCAAAAGATCCCACTGGTGCTTCTTCCCGAAGGTCTGACAATTTCAAAGATGATATTGGGCTATCGCCCTTGGGAGTTGTCTGGACAATTTCCTCAATATGTCAGTGCCTTTCTGGTGGAGTATCAATTTTCCGTCAAATTCTGCTCAGGACTGAACACATCAAATGCATTTCTAATATGATTTCTGATGCTCATCTAAAGCTTGTCGCTTATTGGTGTGGACCGGGTGCCGGGAAGAGTGGGGTCAGAGATTTGGTAAATGCTGTAATTGATCTGCTAGCCTTCCCTTTTGTGGCCATACAGAATGCCCCAGGTTTTCCATCAGCTACTGCTTCAGTTAACAGTGGAGCTCTTCTTAATATGGGTTCACCCGGTGGAAGAGTTTCTGCAGAAGACAAGGATATGGTGAAAGCAATAGAGGCAAATATGGGGAAGTATATTCAAATCCTTATGGAGGTCAATTTCACATCATTATCCTGCATCTTCCTTGCCCCTTCTCAGTATTTTTATCCAAGAAAGCTTTCAAATGGTTGCACCAGAATAAAACACCATAAACTAAAATCAGAACTTATCCTCTGGATTTCTGCTACTTTTCTGTCACTAATTTAAAATGATTTACATAAAAAGAATTTCCCAGGAAAATATATATACATAATATTTTCTGTAAAACGTCTGTCTTTTAGTAATTCTTGCTTGTCATGTTTCATTGGTAATTGTTGACAATGGATGACACGTGGAATAAGCAGATACGCTTGTTTGGTCACATTATTATACATTTTTTAAAAAGTTACACACACACACACATATATATGTATCAGTCAAAGCTCATGTTTACTTGAGATTTTACTGTGCTATCTATTGACATGTAAAAGTGTAAACCATTGTTTCTCTAGAGAGATACATGATAATAACTTAATTTTTTGAAAAAAAAAAATGCTTTTTGGACTAACTTGCTGAAAAATATTATGTCAACATTCAAGTGTCGAATAGTAGAAAATCATCGTGTTTGAATAATGTCTGATGGGAAACATAGTCTGTCCAAGATTATTTGGTGCATGTGGTACAATCCAACTAGTGTTGTCTATAATATTTTGTTATAGAAGTTTACTTTATGGTGTTGAAAGGAAAATGAAGAAGAAATGTCTCATAGTATATGAAAATGGGACATCTGTTTTACCAATTACTTTGTATGTCATTTTATTCATAAATCATAAACCTACTCGACAGTGTTGCCTTTTACGTGACAGGAAGAGATTCCGGGAATTGTTCTACGGTGTCTGGAACATATGGAATTGAAGGATGTGGCTAGGCCTGTTGCATTTCTAGCGAAAATGGCAGGCCACAGACATCTAGCTGTTCAACTCCTGGAAAATGGATTGTTGAACCCATACAGAATGAAGTGGTTACTTGCTAGTTCCTGCCCAAGAGAAATCATCCTGGATGTTCTCATGATTGTTTCAGATATAGCTCGAATGGATAAGGTTAGCTCTGGACTTGTTCAAATGTGTCTCACTATAATAGGATGGACCCTTGCGCTATGTTACATTATTTGCTGCCCACTAGCGTGGCATGCAATAATATGTTGAACATTGACTTGACATACTCTGTCATGAACTCACTTCTGTCTTTGTCCCACCTCTCTTTCTACTGTGATGTGCCCTTGATTATCTTTTGAAGTTCTTCACTGTTAAAAATCAGACTATGGCATGAAAACAGAGCTTCCGCGTCTTGTGGGTCTACTGTGTGATCATTATAAAGTTTTCTTAAAACATGTTATTTAAGGGTCACTTATGGGAGGTAGATGCCGAAGAAAATTGACGCACAGTTGCTGGCATTGTCTCCACATTTTCTTGTTTAATGGTGTTGGAACTTGGAAGTAGTAACCAGAAAAGAAAGACCTGTGTCTATTGCTATAGATTTATGCCTGTAATTTATCCTTTTATTATTGGTCATCAGGAAATTTTCGTGAACTTACTTCCTAAGGATTTAATATGTGAGATGTGACCAAATATAGTTAGAGTGCTATGTTTAAGTCGACATATTTTTTTATTAACCTTGACATGGGCTTTCCTAGCTGATAAAGACAGATTCTGAACTTTCATAATTTACAGGCTAGTATTTATTTGTTCTGATTTTTGTGGGCGTGCAGGGTTCACTTTTGTTTTTCCATCTGAATCCCATCCCCAAAGAAATTATTTCAATTCATTGATATCTGAAGAACAAATGATATAATCTGCAATGCTTACACAAAAAGTAAATTTGAACGTTTTCTTTCTGAAACAATAACAAATGAGAAATCTATTAATTGTACCTCTAGAAGGGCAAGTAAAGTAGTATTTCTAATTTGAAAATTTGTGCAGGCTTTCTACGAGTACATAGCTGGGGCAGATATATTGGATTTACTCAAAGAATTTCTTATCCATGAAGACCCCAATTTGCGAGCAAAGGCTTGCAGTGCTATTGGCAACATGTGTCGGCATAACTCCTACTTCTATAGTCTATTGGTAATACCATGTGAAACAAAATCCTAATTATCTAAAAGCATTGTATTACATGTGGTTGTTGCTGTTTTCTGTATTTCTGAGTTCTAGGATTTGATCACTAGCTGACTTTATCAATGCATTTGGCTTTTATCTTATAGGCAAAGCATCATATCATTAGCATCCTCATTGACCGATGTGCTGATTCTGACAAGAAAACAAGGAAATTTGCCTGTTTTGCTGTAAGAACTTTGTAGTTTGCACAATCTACTTCCTTTCCTTGTGAGATTTTAACTTCTATTTCTACTACTACTACTGTTACTTCTTGGGCAGAACTTACTGAACATATTTTCTCCAAATATAGATAGGCAATGCTGCTTACCATAATGACCTGCTGTATGAAGAGCTAAGGAGTTCCATTCCTCAACTCGCCAAGTTGCTGCTTTCTTCTGAGGAAGACAAAACTAAAGCAAATGCTGCAGGGGCACTGAGTAATCTTGTCCGTAACTCCAACAAACTTTGTGAAGACATTGTCTCCAAAGGAGCCATGCAGGTCTTTTACCTGCCTTATTTCTGATATTGTCGTTCTCTTTAATATTCGTGCTGCTATTGTTATTGGTATCAATTTTTTGAACCTTCCTTTCTATCACTGTTATTATATTCACAAATGATAGAAACTGGTCCTTTGCTTTTGGTTTAATGTGCATGTCTTAGTAAAATTAATTGCAAGGGGCATGATTTTTTGAGAGCATTGCTAGCCTTTCTTTATCTGAGCATCGTGTAGATCTCAATTGTATTTAGGAAAAAGCTGGTTTACAGTTCACAGCTTCTTGTTGCAGACTAGAGGTGGAACCTCCCCGCCTAGGAAGGAAGAAACTTCATGATTATTGCCAACCCCAAAAGAGAATTTACTGTATCTACACAGTGTGATGGGGTTTTGGAGAACAAGTTAATGATATTCATTGATTTCTTCTTGTGATTAATGATCAATCTAGTAACTTACATGTAATAATCAACGTGAGTAGTTATGGGAGCTTGCTCTGAGAAGAATGGTTTTCAGGACCCCGTGGCTCTTGATACCATGAAGAAAATAAGAGTCAAGTTGGGTGGCTCGTGTTACTCATTGAATCAGTTCTGATACGAAAAGTATTTATATACAGTTCCTAATTGTCTGGACTTGCAAGTTTCTGCAACTAGCTATCATGTGCTTCTAACTAACTATATTATTAGTTGCACCTCTAAATCCAGCTTTAGTAAACATAACTGCCCATCACATATGGCTGTAACTTGCATTGCTGGATGGATAGACAGAAATTCTAGATTCTTGTAGCTTGAGATATTGTTGCTTATCAGAAACCAAATTAAACTGATGCTATCTTCTAACGTCCTGTAGTCATTTAAAATTTGATATTTGGAGGGGAGAAACAATAAACTATAATTGCAATGAACAAGTTGTAGAAGATAATGCATTTCCATTTGTTATCATGCGTTGCTTAGTGATAGTAAAATCCACGTGCTTTGTCTACACTATTTTTATCTCAAAGTGTTCTTGTGAAGTCTTTCCACTTTTCTCTGGTTCCGAGTATTACACTTCTAGAATGTGTTTTGACTTCCTTTATTTCAGGCATTACTGAAGTTGGTAGCAGATTGTTCTGCGGTAGCTCTCAACCCTTGTAGGAAAGATGCCATCAATGAGTCTCCTTTAAAGATAGCCCTTTTCTCGTTGGCCAAGATGTGTGCACATCCCCCTTGCCGGCAGTTTCTTTGCTCATCCGAGCTATTTCCAGTAATCCGGAGGCTTCGGCAGTCACCTGAACCAACAATTGCTAATTACGCTTCTGTTATTATCAACAAGGCAGAATCTTGAAAGTCAGACAAGTACAGGTCTCTGTCTCTGCAACTGCTATTGCACCTTCACTTGTTATATGGATATTATCAACATTCTCTCTCTGCCCCCTGGCTCCCCTAATGAAGAAAATAAACTGAAGGGGGCAGGAGAGAGTTTAGGACGATTACTGAGAATGTAATAAAATAATTTGTATGTAGCGTGCAATCTGTATACGTTCTTGCAAAGAAGAGCGACTTTTGTCTATTTTTATATTTTTATATATATTTCGATCTGTATTCGCCTCTTTCATTTATTGAACTGACCAGAAGTTGAGCAAAAATTTTAGGCTCGTTTAGTTGCCGAGTAGCTTTCATCAAACGGGTGGTTAACTTGTTACACTCATGAGCTCATATTTTATAAATAATTATGATGTAACATAATACAATATACGCGCACATACCATTTGGAATAACATAACCTAATTTTTATCTTGGTTTTTGTATTATGATAATTCATAACGTGTTAGAATGAATGGTTTCTGGCTAGCAAAATAGAATATGAAAATCAAAGCGGGTTTTTGCTGGAAAAGTAAAATGAGTCGCACGAAGTCGAGTTTTGAGTTTTGACCACATCAAGAAAAGCTTGAATGAGAAACTGTTTAGTTTTAATCCAGGGGAAGGACTGGAGGGCGTTAGCAGCTTGTTGTAGTATAGATTAGGACGTAAAGAAATTCTACCCAAGTGTTCCTATTTTTTTGACATCTATGAAAATAACAAGCATATGTATGCTGATATATTTCGGGCACCAAGGCATGACCATAAGGTGTTTAATCCTTTGCCTTGGTGGAGTAGTTTAGACGGAATATAAACGATAAACAGTGAAATGTCACTTTCATCATTGCACTTTGGTGGATTTGGAGATGGGGGATTGAAAAGCTCTTTGAACGGGACGCTTAACCGAGCCCACAAGAAAAGGGAATAATCATAAGAAAGTTCTACAGGGAGACCAAGGAAGTCTGGAATTCTGGGAGCATTGGAAATCTGCAAAACAGAGGAATGGAAACTGATCAGTTGGAAACTACTAAAAGGAGTCAAGCTTAATATTGATAGGTGTTCAAAGGCTAATCGCGGATTGTCTACGGCAGGAGGAGCTTTCTGAAATGGGCAAGGTGTTACAGGATTCGCCATCAACTTAGGGAGGGCATAGCAATATTGCAGAAATCATAGCCTCACTTGAAGGGGTGCAGATTGCAGAGGATTTGGGAATTGCCAGCCTCGCAATTGAAAGACTCACAGATATTGTACCCCACTGGTTGGTGGGAAAGCAGAAGCCGGAAGAATGATATTATCTTTGATTGAGGAATGCAAAAAGAAGCTATCAACTAATCATGGGTTCTCTTTCCCACGCATGTATAAAGAAGGCCAATAGGAGTGCTGATTGGGTGACAAGTTATGGATTGCAGCTACTCTCTAGTGAGCATCAGATTAGCAGCCCTTGGGCCAACACAAAGTTATCCTTTGGAGAAGACTTGAGAGGGTTACTTCCTGAAGATTAGTTTTAATTTAATTAGGTGTAGCCTCCTTTTTCATATCTGCAGGATTTTGCCCCAGGCAGCCAGCCATTGACGGTGTTTAGATTTTAAAACTAGATATACATACTCGTTCAGAGAGAGAGAGAGAGAGAGAGAGAGAGAGAGAGAGAGAGTGAGAGAGGCTATTCATATTCGTAGAGTAAAATAAATTGCAAAATCTTCATCTAAGTTGACTTTATTTAGATCATACCAGAGAAATATTGAAAGCAACATGTAAAGTTCTAATTGCTTTGGAGGAGCATTACTGTAGAATGTTTATAAAAAGCTCTCATACTATCAAAATTCATCACTCAAACCACATGGATAGTGGTTCAGCTACTTGAAGAAACCTCTCTCTCTCTCTCTCTATCTCTCATAAAGTCTCTGACAATGTTTTTAGGGCTGGTCTTGAAGTTTTTGCAGCCACATTGATGTCATCTGCCTCTTTTCTGCTCAGTTTTTGGGTGATCTCCAGCTTCTGTTTGAACATCTTAGACAGCTGCCTCAAACTTATTTCCTCTAATGGTTTCTGATTGTTATCAGTTCCCCCAATGTCCTTATTTTTCTTTGGCTTCTCTTTTGTAACAAGTAATTGTAACTTTCTGCCACTGTCAACATTCTCTTTGTTGTCTGTAACAACATAATTATTCACAGTTTTTGGGGTCTTCCCTGCGGATTTCTTCACAGGTGTGGTGGTGGTGGTAGTGTTTAAAGAGTTTTTCTTCACTGGAGTTAAGCTTAAGCCGGCTGGACGGACAATAGCGCCGCTAGAGGCAATCTCATTTGGATCAGCTGCCAAAGTAGAGGAGGCTCCATAGTGGCCTATAAACTCAAGTAGAGCAGGTGCAAGGGGAGGAAGAATAACATCGCCAGCAGTCTGTGATCCTGATGATGCTTCTGTTGCAGAGTTTTCAGCATCCACCACATTTTCAGTTGTGATCTCATCCTGACTTAGCTGTTGATTAGCGTCTTTGACGGGATTTTCACATTCAAGAACACCATTGCTGACTGGAGTGGCCTCTTCGGTGTCATCAGGCTTCTCTTCTTGGTTGAATTGATTCGAGGAAATCACATGATTAGGAGAATTTGATTCCACTTCTGCATTTTCATCCAAAGTTTCTTCAACATGCTCCACTTCCTTGTTGAATTCTGATTCCACTTCGGCATTTTCGTCCAAAGTTTCTTTGGTATGCTCCACTTCCTCGTTGAAATCTGATTCCACTTCTGCATTTTCATCCAAAGTTTCTTCGATATGCTTCACTTCTTCGTTGAATTCTGATTTCACTTCTGCATTGTCATCAAAAGTTTCTTTGTTGAATTCTGATTCCACTTCTGCATCGTCATCCAAAGTTTCTGTGATATGATCCACTTCTTGAGTTGCTGAAACCAAATCCTGAGCAATATCTGGTTTGAGTGCTGCAATGCCGTCTGAAGTTTCTTCAGTTGGCTCGTTCTCTTCAACAGCAACATGGATCTCATCTTGAATAACAGCAGAGGTAGTATTACTAACGAGTCCTTTATCACCAACAATTCCACACTTGACACTGTTATCAGCATCCATGGTCTCCAAGCTCTGTTGAGCAACACTGTCGTCACACTTCACATTGTGGGCAGCCCCTACCAAAGACCAAAACAACCACCTTTTGAGAAAGAATCCAGAAAAAAGAAGGGAAACCCATTCTGTCGCAACACAAACTGAAACAAGACAGACTATTATTATACATGAATAGGACAAGAATAACAAGCTCCAAAAGATGAAGCTGACCTTCATACTCTGGAACTTTGCCATCCAAAACTTCAGCAATTACAGTGTCAGAATCCTCAAGTTTATCCATATCCGTCATCTTCACATCCTTCTCGGTTGCATTCTCAAATTCAGAGATGGAGAACCCTATATGATTATACAAGTCCAAATCAATTGATTGGCAATGATCACTCAAGCAAACAATGGAAAAGCAAGTGTCATCTGTTCTGACTACCTATTGGAAAAAAAAAAATTGCCTAAGTTCCCAAAACTTACCATTAGTTTCTTGAACCTCAATTTCCATATCCAAGAGCTTCTCCACAGTATCATCAGCAAGAGCACCTGATTCATCACTCATCTCAAGATGGATTTCCGCTTTTGTCTCTATAACATCTTCGGCTGCAGGTTGGCCGACTTCAACATCCATCTCAATATCATTAGTCTTTTCCTCCTCAACACACAAACATGACTTTTCCTTCAAGTCAAACCCTGCAAAAATGATTTAACTGTAAGACAAACACGTATAAATGATAGAATAAAATCATCGAAACATGCTTGCTTCACTGGAGAATAGAGATTGGGTACCTGTGTTATCATCAATAACTTCACCTACTTGTTCTGCAAAAGAACCAATCTTGACAGCCTTGGATCTCTCTTTCTGATCCAGATTTCTCTCAGCCAATCTTGCTGATCGGCGAGTGCTGTAAACATTCCTTACCGAACCACCAGTCTCCTTCACTCCCTTTCTCCGACTAGCCGGCACAGCCGCCGGAGTTTGAGGAATATCCTTCTTTTGTTTCTCAACAACTTCTTCTGATTCCTTTGATTCCATGTCAATCTTTCTCCTGATTGAAGTAGCCGCAGCCCTCCTCCGGGTGGATGGAGCAGCCACAGTTGCTGCCGCCGGCGTTTCCTCCACTTCTCCTGCAAGCGTTCTTCTAGTCGTACGACGGCTCCTAGTGGTTGTACAACCAGTACGAGGAACATTAGGCGATGTTATCTCCGATTTTTCGGGTGATTCAATAGAAGATTTGACGGTTTCAGATTCTGATTGTTTCAAGAATTCTTCAAGCCCTTCAACCTATACAAAAACGAGACACATCCACCAATCAAGATCTACACGAATTAAAAAATCTAATAGATCCATGGAAAAGAATAAACAGTATAATACACTATCTTTGATTTTTATAAGAAGCAGCTTACATGATCCAATAAAGCACTATCTTTATATCAAGACTATCTATCTTATTGTTATATCTGGAAAAAAGAAAATTGAAAAAGAGACGCATCTTGTGTTCTTGAGATCAGGTGGAGCGTATTAAAAATAGAAAAAGCACGTAATATATGGAAGGGGTAATACTTGTGTAGCATTGAAGATAGATAGACTTACAAATGGAAGAGCTTGAAGGGCATCGGCCATGGCAACATTGGTGATGTTAGCAGGGATCTTGTTCTTCTTGCAAAGAGCTTGGAGTTGTCTCCTTGTGAGGGTGTGGAAATCCATTTCTGACCTTGAAATGGTGGCTCTGGTTGGTTTCTGCTGATGCTGTTGAAGATTGAGTAAGGTGATGAGGCGGCAAGGTTTTTCTGTGTGCGTGTGTGCAGTGTGCAGTGTGCGTGCGTCCTTGACGTGGTTCTTGCTTCTTTATATACTTGTGGGTTTTTGACCGTTGGAGCGTGGAGATTCGAGATTTGAATTTTGAAATTATTGTTTGAGTGTGCTTGGGCTTGGCCTTGGGCTTCGGCTTGGGCTACCAAAATAATCGGCGGTCTCAGATTTAGAAACTAACTTATATAATGTGAATAACTTGTATTTGTTGCGTATGAAGTGAATATGAATTATGAATTATGCATTTACAAGTAAATAACTAAGGCAGATACAACTCGGCATATGGTTTACCTACTAAGGATAAATATGACGATGCAAAATAACCCATTATTTTCAACTTCTTGCAAAAAAAAAAAATTTAATTTACATCATTATGTATCTATACATCTTACACTCTTTTCTTTTATTGGACTTGTCTCTAATAATAATCGATAAGCCACGCCCAGTGGAAAAGAAAACAGATAAATGACAGCAATGGTGCAATAAAAAGTCTGTTTGGATTGGATTTTTCTTAAGAAAAAATTACTTTTTGTTTGAAAAAATACATTCTTTTTTACAATAACTACTATTGGGCTTGCTTTTCCAAAAAGTTGAAATTCTAAAAAGTGTTCAAATACAACTTTCTTTTAGAAGCCATAATTTGTTAGTTTCTCAAAAAAAGCTTTTTTTAAAAAAAAAATTGTTAAAAAAAAGTGGTTTAACTAAAGCAGAAACCAAATATGGGCTCGTCTAAATTTTGTGATGGGCCCAAGTAGCCCATAAAAACCTGGGGGCCCGATGGGCGAAACCCATACGGCATTTGCATGAAGCGAAAGTGAACCAGGGGCTGGGGCGGGTTGCACTGCGCACCCAAAGCGTAGCGTAGCGCCGAGTCAACACCGTCGTTTCTGGCCTACAACTCCACCAAAATTACACACACACACACACACATCTATACATACATACATATATTTGATTTCTCGAACCTCATATCAGTTTTAGAGCGATACAAATACTTCAAACCCATCAATTCTCAAACCTCACAACTCTCTGATCAATTATTTTGATTTCTCCCCCCAAAAAAAGAAGAAAAAATCGCTCAATATGAAATTCTCCCAGTTTTGAATGGAAATCCCTAAACCTAGCCTCGATTTTTATTATCAATTCCTCCAAATGCACAAATTTCGATTTTTTACCCTTCTTTTCCGGAGGCTAACTAATCAAATCCCTCAGTTCACCCCTTTCTCCATTAAAAATCCATTATGTTTTGCACCCTTTTTGCCCCAGTTTTTCCAATTCTTATATAATAATTAAGCATATATACAAAAACTCATACAATTCTTGAAATTCAGTACATTTGGTTAGATCAACTCTTTTTGGTCAACATAGAGATACATACAGGGATATACTTTATATATATATATATATATATATATATATATATATATATATAAATAGAAATAGGGGAGTGAGGCATGGGGAGCTCGGAGCCAGGATCAACAGCAGTTGACTGTAGTGTTGGGAGTATTGTTTGGGTCAGGAGGAGAAATGGGTCGTGGTGGCCCGGTAAAATACTCGGCCCGGATGAGCTTTCAGCTTCTCATTTAATGTCTCCGCGATCAGGGACTCCGGTTAAGCTTCTTGGGAGAGAAGATGCCAGTGTGTGAGTTTGTTGTCACTTTAACTTTTGACGCACTAGAAATGTCTAATGTTCAAATATTGCAAACATTAACATTGTTAATTTGGGATTTTAACGCTCCTTAGTTTGATTTATAGCTGCTTATCTCATAAGACAATAGTTAGTCAGATGGTCATCTTTGGATATTTTGCAGCTTTTAGGAACATAGCAGTTGTTAATGCAGTTTGTTCATTAGCGAGGAACGTCACTTATAGCGTGTTTGGAATGATCTTATTTTAAGATATTTATCCTATTAAAATTTGGAGATATATTATAAGATTTAAGATATCTTATCACATGCATCATGTATTTTATAGTTGTAAAAAATAAGATAGGATGGATTGCTTATTTTTTTTAAGATAAAAATTATGATTTTATTTTGAATTTTCATAAGATGCATGATAAGATTTTTTAAATCTTATAAGATTACCATCATTTCAATAGGATAAGCATCTTAAAATAAGACTATAACAAACAGAGCATCAGTCATAAGAAATCCTTTCTGGTGCATAACTAGATAAAATCTGGCCGTTAACAATGTTGAAATAAATTGTAGCAACAGTCTGGGGAAGGAAAGTAGTTGAATCATCAATGAGGTAATATATAACAGGCAGGTCATCTCTATACAGTTGGGCTTTATCCATGGAAAACAGGGGACTGAATCTTTGTGCTGTGGATTATTCTGTGTGCTCCATAGTTTTCGTTAGGCACATTACTTTTTGTTAGTGTTGATGAAAGAATAATGTCTTACTCTAGTTCTGCAATGGTGTTGTTGTGAAGCCAACTCCTTTTCTATACAGTCAAAATTCTTCTGTCAGATGATTATTACTGTTTCCTCTTATAGAGATTTATTCCGTATTATTGCACTCATCCAGAAAATAACAAAGAACATGTTATATTTGCTTTCCCGGTTCATTGGTGATGTTTAACTCTATGTCTCTTACCAGGGATTGGTACAATTTGGAAAAGTCCAAGCGTGTTAAGGCATTCCGTTGTGGAGAGTTTGATGAGTGTATTGCGAGGGCTGAAGCTTCCCAAGGTATGCCTCCAAAGAAAAGAGAGAAATATGCACGTAGAGAAGATGCTATACTTCATGCTCTTGAACTTGAGAGACAGCTGCTGGGGAAGAAATATGGAAAACTTGGGTATTCCTCTAATGGTGAGATGAGTGAGTCATCGGATGCTCCGAGGAAAGAATTAGTAACTTCATTGGTGCATTTTGAAAAAGGAACTGCAAACCAGTTTGACCCTCAAGTTATCCAGGTATCTGGTAAACATGGTTTGTCTGCCGAGCATGACAATACTGGCCATCACCTAGGCATGGAAAATGTTAAAGAAGGGTATAAAATGAATGGGGAAGTTGATACTTCTGGCGCAGGGCCCCGAGTAAGAGGTTTGCAGGAGATTGGTTTAATTGCTGCTCCTTTGGATAAAAGTCTTCCTTATTCAAATGTTTCAAGTGGTTCTCTTGATGGCTTTTCTGTTGACAGTGTGCCTGGTTGTGGTCCTAGTTCAGTCATAGTTGATGCCAACAGTGATAGTGTTCTCAAGAGACATGACAAGCACCGGCCTCTTGCTCATGTACTACAAAATAGTGCAAAGACACCTCATGTTCAACCAAACACTGATTCTTCAGTTGCAATGTCGAGAGGAGAGCAAGATGATGTTGAAAGCCATGCAAAAAGGACCAGATTTACTTACCTATCAACAGAATCTGGACATTGTTTGAATGAGAAAAGAGTTCAATCGGGTAAGATGGAGATTCCAACTTCCAAGCCTGATCAAGGTAGTCCTGCTGATTTATACGGAGAAGGTACTTCTGATTCTGCTGAAGACACTGAAACTGATTCTTCTGAGCCGGAGACTACAGAGTCCGATACAGATGAGGATATGTCTACACTATCAGGTCAGGTGTTGCATTTTTTATTCTCTCATAATAGCATCATTATATTTGTTCGCATAATTAGACTCTTTATTTGCGAAGAGTTTTGTGGTTGAACTATGTTGAATGCCTGTAGTATCTGACGCGCGTTTAACAGAAATTGCTGTGCACATATAATAAATTAGAGTGAAAGGGTCCACCCTGGAACTAGAGGCCTACTCCCATCTGATCTTTCTTCCTTCCCTCTGGCATTTCTTCCCACTGAACTCATTCCCAAGTCTGCCTCTCCTTAACCAACATTCTTATTTCCATTTCAATTAAATGCCCATCGAAAGATGAGGCTTAAGTAGTCTAACATGCTCGTGTACTATTGCAGATGGTGCTGCATCTATAGGATTAGAGCCAAAGTATCCAGAAAGAATGGGACTATATGCAGAATATGGAAGCACAAGCAGCGAAGAACTTGATGAATTGTCACTAACAGATGACACGTCTGATTCTTATCATGACACCCATGTGGTAGCTGGTGAGGGGGTATCCAAATGGCAATTGAAAGGGAGAAGGAATGATCGCAGTCTTATGAAAAGGCCTCGCGATGGAACTGACCGAAGATTTTCTGGAGGTTCCATTTACGGAACAGCTTTCATGGAAAAGGGAAGCAGTGGCCGTGAGAGGTCTGATTTGAATGAGAAGAGTGTAAGAACTCGAATGGGTGGGTATGGATCTAAAGGTTTTGATGGCCTTAATCAAGATATCAGTACTTGGCAGAACTTGACTATGAATGACCAGCCTACTATAAAAGGATACTGGGAAGAGCCAGAAGAATTCTTTGGTCATGCATATGCCAGTCAACGGCACGCTGATGGAAAGTTAATGTTTATAGATGTGGATGTGAAAGTACAAGCAAGCTACCGAAGACCGCATGTCCCTCTAATTTCGTTGACAAGCAAGTTAAATGGACATGCAATAGTGGGCCATCCGATCCAGATTGAAGCTCTCGAAAATGGTTCTTCTGAAACCATGTTTGTCGCCTCTGATGATTTTTACCCTGAAATATCGGATTATGGTACAACACTTCCACCGGTGTGGAGAACTGCCCCGAGGACAGCCAATTCACGAGTGCCACGCTCTCATCCGTCGTCAGCACTGGATAGTGAAGAAAGCACCATGATGAATATTCAAATGGGTGATTATCAGAGCAGAAAAGTTGCCTTGGGGAAATCAAATGCTGGGGCTTATGGTTACAAGGGGAGCATGATGAAGAATATTCCTCCCGCTAACTCTCAGTTAGACAGAAGGTTTTCCAGAAAGCAGCAACCAAGGAGAATAAGTCCATCTTGTAATCAAAAGATAAGAACCCTTTCTTCAATTGCATCACAACCGAAACAGAGTAATGATCTGAAACGTGGTGGCAATAGTTACCAAGTAGGTGGGCTGATGATAAAGCCAGACTGCGTTCCCACAGCTGTAGCTTGTATCCCTGTCAAACTAGTATTCAGTAGGTTACATGAGGAGCTAATCGGGCGCTATCAGTAATAACAAATTGCTGGGCCTGAAATGAGGGGTGTGATAGTGATAGTTATAATAGATAATAACATGTAAATTTATGAGATCAATAATAATCTTACACCAGCGAATGCATATATGCACAGCTAACATTTTTATCGGGGAAATTTGTAGGCCTTAAATCCATCGGTTTGGTTTACTTTTGTTGTATGATGGAATGAAGCAGGTATATTGGACAAGAAAGCATGCACGGGGAAATTGTCTGTGCCGACCAGGAATTGTCGATGTATCAATGGTTCGCTTAGGTGGCCTTTCCTTGTCTTTCCTAACGTTCAGGATAGTTCCGTTTGAGAAGAGAAAGAGCACCCATCTATGATTGGTATTCATCTGAGTTTTAGGTTAGTTAAGATGTTAATTACACACCGAGGTTGGTAAAACTAAGAGACAATGTCCCCCTAACCTAAGTGGCCCCCAAATTCAAAATTCAACGTGTTGCGTGGTGATCCGGTGGTAGGGGTGGAGTTTCTCTCTCATTCGTGGAGTCTATAATGAGCTGCCTCAGCTCCACATAAACCCCATCATAAGTATGAAAATTGAAAATCTAATCATCGATGTGTGGAATATGGGGATGCTTTTCGGACGTCCAAAGTATCCCGGCAAGTTTTTATACGTACTGATGCAATAATAGACTTGATCAAAGACTTAAACAACCTCAGCAATCTCTCGTTTTTCTAATGTATAAATGTAACGAATTGTTAATTTCTTTTTCTTCTTATAACCTTACAACAATTCGAGTATTTGAAGACTTGGGTGTTACGCGACCCAGCCCGCGACATCGCTGTGATGATACGAGTAATTTGATTTGCCGAGTCGAAGCATTTTACGACGGCTATATTTGAGAAAACTTGGCCGTTAAACATTTCTCAGCAAAACCCTACAGAGTAAAAAAAAAAAAAAAAAAAAAGGATGCTTCATTCTTTCGCTTGCTTCTTATCATCACGGGCCATCGGCTTCACTTTGTCGACTCCACTTGCTGGCTGCTGCAATCTCGTCATCCTTTCTTTTGTTATTGTTTCTTCCTTTAATTCATCATTTGTTTTGCAGGCTGCTCCATTAATTTTCTTTCTCTTCTTTTCATCTTTATATTATCTAGATAAATACCCCACTATATATATATATATATATATTATATATGTTTGTTTGTTTTCCATCGTAAAATAATGGATGCAGGATCAGTAAGCGCCTCTTGTGCAGCCGCAAGCAAAACGAAATCTCGCTTCCCCCTTCAGGAACAACAGCTGCTTTCTAAGGATAACGTAAGTTGGCCATTTTGCGCAGTATTGCATCATATTGCTGATTATTGGTGTTCTTTTTCTTTTCTTCTTCTTCTTCTTTTCTTTTGTTTTCTGTTTGATATTAAGTTTTAATTATTAGTCTTAATCTAATAGACATAAATGACATAGTTAGGCGCACGATAGCTTAACCTAACCTATGGAGTTAAACGCTTGATGTGATTTGGTTTAGTCTGACAGGCTACGGGTTTGCGGTTTTTGATTCGGTTTCTGTCAATTTACAATTTAACATACCAGATTGAACTTGCTCTAATTAGGCTTTTCTCTTCATTGTGCTAATGATTGGTTCTGCTTCAATTTGAATTATAGGATTCACTTTCTGATTAAGATGTTTAAGCAGCATCTGATTTTGTCTGTGAGCTGTCCAATTGAATTTTGCAAAACTATTATTTTGTTAACTATGCTATTGTTTGCTGTACCAGCTGGACAGGTTTATCCCGAACCGATCTGCAATGGATTTTGACTATGCGCATTATATGCTTACAGAAGGGAGGAAAGGTAAGGAAAACCCGGCTGTGAGCTCCCTGTCCAGAGAGGCGTACCACAAGCGGCTTGCAGAAACATTCAACATGACCAGGACCCGGGTACTGGCATTCAAAAATAAGCCTCCGACCCCTGTAGAGGCTATTCCCAGTGAATTCTCTTCAACTGTTCAGCAGTCCAAGCCCGTAAAAGCTTGTCCCTACATTCCCCGGGTGAGAAAGATCTCGTCTTTTCCTTCTTTCAAGTTCTTTGAATTTCTTCATATCTTTCGTAGCTAATGATCTCACTCTGCATGTGCAGACATCTGAGAGGACGCTCGATGCTCCTGACATAGTTGACGATTACTATTTGAATCTTTTGGATTGGGGCACCAGCAAAGTCCTTTCTATTGCTCTTGGGAACACAGTCTACTTGTGGGATGCTTCTGATGGTGCAACAACTGAACTTGTTACAATTGATGAAGAAAATGGCCCTGTGACTAGTGTGAAATGGGCTCCTGATGGCAGACACATTGCAATTGGTCTGAACAACTCAGATGTCCAGCTATGGGATTCAACAGCTAATCGACTGGTTTGTTCTCCTATATCTTTTACTAATTGACTTGTTTCAGTGCATCACATTTTTTCTCTTTTTAGGGTGCTAATTCTGCTGTTTCTTGCAGCTTAGTGGCCACCAATCACAGTGTTGGTGCGCTAGATTGGAGCAATCACATTTTGACTAGTGGAGGTATGGATGGGCAGATCATCAATAATGGTGTTAGAATAGAAATCATATTGTGGAGACCTGTAGAGGACACCATCAACAAGTTTGCGGATTAACATGGTCAGCCTCTGGGCACAGTTAGCTAGTGGTGGAAATGACAATCTCCAGCACATATGGGACCGATCCATGGCCTCTTCCAATGCTCCAAGACAGTTGCTTCACAGGCTTGAGGACCATACGGCAGCTGTGAAAGCCCTTGCTTGGTGTCCTTTCCAGGGAAACTTATTGGCCTCTGGTGGTGGTGGTGGTGACCGTTGCGTCAAGTTTTGGAACACCCACACTGGTGCATGCTTGAACTCGGTTGACACTGGCTCGCAAGTGTGTGCTCTTCTGTGGAACAAGAATGAGAGGGAGCTGCTAAGTTCTCATGGTTTTAGTCAGAATCAGCTCACTCTCTGGAAATACCCTTCAATGGTTAAGGTAGCAGAAGTAACTGGTCACACATCCAGGGTTCTTTCCATGGCTGAGGTAAAAACTGGTCACCAAAAGTTCACAAGTCTACTACACTTTTGTTAGAAGCAAATGTCAAGAAACTTACCTTTGTTCTGCTCTTGTTAATTGTTTCACAGTCTGGATGGATGTACAGTGGCATCCGCTGCTGGGGACGAAACTCTGAGATTTTGGAATGTCTTTGGAACTCCTGAAGTTGCAAAACCTGAGCCATTTGCACATTTGAACCGCATTCGGTAGAGAGAGAACATGAAAGGGAACAATGCTCTAACATAACTTCTGTTGGGGTGTTCTTGGACCTTGTACGTGCGATTCTAGTCACTTTACTGTGACGAATCAAATTCCATACTGATTGTGTCATTCTTGATCAATATAGATACACTTAGTAGCTTTATGTTTTATTTTTATTATTATTAACTTCCAAGTTTTTTTGATCTTCAAGAACCTTCAATGTGTTCCTGATTATTCATCAAAGAATTGCATCCTATCGGAAAATTGAGAACATTATTTTGAATGCCTCTCTGTTTCCACCATAACATTGTCCAAGTAGTCTTTTTCCACCATAACGTCAGAGAATGGTGAAAGATGGACTAGATTATTAACTGAAAATAATAGGACCTAAACACAGAATGGACTAGTGTAAGGCTAGCAAATGGAGTCCTGAACTAGTTGCTGCTTGTGAGGAGGTGTGGAAGGAGATTTCATATAAAAAGCAAAATAGTCTTTATTAAGCAAAATATTAATATTGTGTAATCTCTATCGTTGTAAAACTATAGATCCATTCTCTAGAGTCTTATGGAATTATATAGTGCAATTTTGTATAGATCCAACCTGGGAATGGACCGGAGGGAACCGCAACATGAGGAATGTCCGCGTCCCGTTGCTAGGCTCATTTTTAGTCGTGGGTCATAAGACAGGCAGCTTTATCTGATTAAGGGCCGAGGCACAAGAGTCCTGGTACTATCCAAGTGAGAAGAAACCGGAATTAGAATTCTTCTTTTGAAAATTTCTTTTACAATGAGAAATTTGTTGAGAAATATCGTATTGAATTTATTGCAAAATTATAAACGGAATATAGAATAGTAATACGATTAACAAATGAAAACAAAAATGAGACTCGTTTAGTTTGGAGATGGCTCCAGACGGCAATTACCGTTTACCCGTGAGGCCCTCTTTCCTCTCTATGACTATGAGTAGGAGTAGGTTTGACTATCCAGCTTCATTAATTGAGGTTGACACCCGAGCAACATATGCGCCCCCATTCTATTCCAAGCACGCAACAAATATCATATTCACTGGCAAACACTTGTATAAATACACAGGTTAAGATGTACTAAACCCATTATAAGTGTCCAAAATTTTATTATAGTGTCAAAAGTCTTACAATAAGTCTTTATAATAAACAAAAATTTTATGGGCATCCCTTACTGTCTAACGGTGTTAAAAGTTTATAATAAAAAGACAATAATAACCTTATTTACTTATTCAATTTTCTTGCTAGTTTTTTTTAATCAACACGTGTAGTTGGATAAGCAGCCTGTGATACAAGGTTGCTATTGAGGACACGAAAAATATAGAAAAATGTAAGGCAGACAAAAGATTTCAAAACTTATATTAAGCCCGAAAAATTAAAAGGTACAAACTCTAAAACAATGGACAAAATTAGGTTAAACGGGAAGAAAGCCATGTAATGGAAATGTATAAGTTTATATGCACATTTAGATTGTCAGATTGTCTTTAAGTGCAAATTGATCAAAAAAAAAAAAAAACCAAAAATCCTGTTCAGCCAAAAAAAATAAATAAAAGAAATGGAGCAAAAATCCGTAACAAAAAGAAAAAGAGTGAAAGCATATAAGTAAAAAAGAGAAAGAAAGAAATAAAGAATTGAACTTCACGAGTTGAAGGGTCGAGCAACGAAGAAGTAAAAGTTATACATGTGTTTGGCCTTTAAAAAAAAATTGAATGAGGGGATGTGGCTATTAATGTATTTTTGCTTTAATTTTTTAACACTGTTAGAGGGAGTACAGAGGGTAAGGGGTGCACGTGAAATTTTTATTCACAACAGGGGCTTGTTATGGAACTTTTGGCACCAGAAATAGATTTTGTGTACTTATAATAAACCATAGGGGATTGGTGCATTTTACCCAAATATAAAATGCATCGTTGATTTTTAAGGCATGTAAAGAGTTTTTCATTCGTCCAGATGCATAAATAACAAATTATTGTATAATTTAGACTTTCTTAATTTTAGTATGATTTAAAAGACTGAATCATAGCCCATATTTGAAGACCTATTGGAGATCTATACTAAAGAATTGATAAATTGTATAATATGTTTATTGATTTGTTAGACGTGCAAATTACTCTCTCCTAGCTAGCTAGTATACAAATATTTTATTTTGTTAAATTTTTCTTAGAAAAAATGCATGTGGTATGACGTTATTTTTTTAAAAAAATGATATAACTAGAGTATCAAATGTGTTGTAATTTTAATTACAAAAGATAAAATGCATATTTGGAAAAGTAGATTGATAACCTTAAAAAGATGGAATGTTATACTATTCACTTTTTATTATGCATTCTCTCAATCGAATGGAGACCGTGGTTTTGGCGTGTAGAGGAATTTTTTTATAAAAGAGATGCAGCAGCACGTGTCCCAAAAAAAAAAAAAAATCAAACGAAATATGGCAGATGGAATCGCCATATCCCAAATGAATGAATATGACATCAGGCAGGGCGCTTCGGGTGCCTTTTTTTTTAAATTCTTTTTTTAATTTTTATAAGCGGGAATATAACTTAGGACCCTTTTACCCAAAGACGGAATAATATATAAACGGCGTCATGGAATCACCTTGCTTCCTTAATTAACACCTGCACGACTGCAGTAGAGTAGTCGAGTGCATTTGAAACGTGAATTTATAGAAAAACTCTGACAAAGCTCTATGGGTGACTAATGTTGTCTTTTTTTTTTCTTTTTTCTTTTGTTTTTAATTCCGTTAACTAAGTAATGGCGAATAAATAATCCAAAAAACAAAAAAAAAAAGAAAAGAAAATAGAAGGTAGAAACACCTAAGTATGACTCACCCATCGCTCATTACAAAAAAGAATCTTTTTACTAGTTATTACTTGTTCAAAAACACCCAACAAAAAGGCTCTGCCATAAATAGGGAGAGCATAAACACAAGACCAGCCGTCGAGTTCTCATACTTCTCCAAGTTTCTATTATAATTAGAATTTATAATCAAAGTTTTTTTTTAAAAATAAAATAATAATAATAATTCGTAAAAATTTGCATGGCGGCCAATTTACAAAGCCGGGGAGTGGCCACCGTGGGGAAGCAACTGGTGAGACAGATCAATTTGCAGTATTCTGCTTTCTCTCCTGCTCTGCTTTCCAGGTAAGTGTGTGACCCATTTCTTTTTAGTGTATTTATTTATACATACATACAAAACACCATTAGCTAGGCGTAACATGTTTTGTTGTTGCTGCAATTCTTTCTTAAGATTCATTCTTGTGCAACTTACTTATGCAACAAAAGCACCATCTTTTATCTCAAAAACAAAAATGGTTAGTATCGTTACCAGTAAACGACGACGACGACGACGACAGGCTCATAATCTTATTTTTTGTATTACGAGAATTTCTTTCTTCTTCTTCTTCTTTAATTTATCATTTTCTGCACTGGGTGTCAAAATATGCCGGCCAAGATGCTTCTCGATTGCTTGCAACTTAATTTAATATACTAATTTTTCCTACTTTTGGACAATACACGTCTTTAATTATCACCACTCCCGAAGTCAGACAAGTAGTAGGGTGTTTGGTTTTATTTATTTTATGTGCTTATAAACATTTAGAGAAAAATATTTTTTTACATATTTTTTATTATTTAAATACTTATAAACATATGCAAAGCCAAACACCCTCTGCATCGAGTGTTGTGGTAGATGATATGTAGTAATCAATTGGGTGCTGCCTGCTTTTTCTGTTGGATGGTGCACGGATATTTGTATAGGAGGTCTCATTCTCTCTCTCTCTATATATATATGTGTGTGTGTGTAATTAGTAAATTAAAAAGCTCGGTAGGAGTGCTTGTGTCATTAGGTGCAATCCCATGCCTATACAGGCTAAGAGTTATTTGTCTAAGCTTGAGAAAATTAGATTTTGCATTAAACTTTTACAAGGTAGGATTTGGCAGGCTATCATTTGTTTCAAAATTACTCTTAAAAACTTGTATTCATTTGTTGCTATCGCTTAATTTTCCCAATCTGCCACCGAATGATCCCTTTGGGCCTTGCCTGTACTACTGCTAGCATCAACTTTTTTTTTTTTTTTTTACTAAATTAAAAAAAATATATATATATATTATTAATTAATAATTAATTATATGTGAAGCAGGAGGGGTGTTGCACGTATCAGTTTATGACAAGAACGCAGAGGAGCACGTGCATCCAGATGCGTTGCCAGACGATGTGATCCAGCTTCACTCCCACAAATATTGGACTCCTCATCCTCAAACCGGGGTCTTCGGCCCACCTACGGACTCCAGTCCAGGTCCAGCAGCCCGCCTGCAACATGGTTCAGTGTTGGAGCAAAAAGCCTTTTTCCGTTCCATGGAGGATTTGGAGAAGCACCCTCATGATCCCTAGCTAACAACTGCTGCCCCAGCCAGCCCACCTATTACTTGTGATACAATATATATAATAAACACATATATAGACTACGGGGATAGACTTGCTCTAGCAATAAAGTTTTAAACTGGTTGATGCATTTGACTTGGTAATAGCATGTAATATAATATACGCGCCCCACCCAAGGTTGTAATCGAGTTCGTGTTGTTGTATAACACTTTTGTGTTTTGTTGGCACTGCATAGAGATGATAATAGTATTGTGTTTCACGTTACTCTACGAGAGTACTGTAAGAGTAAGGGTGGAGTTTTTGTCAAAAAAACTATGCTAGGAGCGGGACGAAATTTTGTTCCGCTACCCTAGTAGCGGGGCCGGATTTTGTTCCCCTACCCAAGTGTAGGGGCGGAGCGGAAATTGGGTTTGTCCACCCTATTCCTTTCCGCCTTACTATATATGTATACTTGTTACTTGTAATATATTCTTATATATTTTTAATATAAACTTTATATCATTAAAATTTTTTTTGGTTTATTTATAAAAGTCAACTTAGTTTAATACATTCTTATGTATTAGTATTTTTTGTAAATTTTTTTTAATGTCATTAAACTTGTTGATCAGTACTACGACGGAGTTTTTTCCATCCGGCAAGGGCGGCGACATTAGAATTGGATTTTCCTCTGATATAGGTATATGATATGAGTAAATATGAGAGTTTTATCAAAAGATGTGAAATATGGGTAAGCACACACCGTCCTTTTTTTGCTTCATTGCCATCCTTGATACTGCATAGTAGAGTATGCTGGATAGGTCTGACAGAGATAAGTATACAGATGAAAAACTGCTTCACCTGGAGGCTTCACCAAGCAGCAGCAATTCTAATTACACAACCTGTTATATGTGTGTGTATTAGTATGGTAGAATCCACTTTTTCTTATTGAGTTAATTAATTATCATAAAAATAAAATTAGTATAAAATGCAGCCAGCGAAGAAGAATTTAGTCTCAAAAATCTTCAAATAATTATCATAAAAGTAAATTTGGCATAAACTAACACTAGTCTCTTCTTATCATTAATAGATCATAAGTCGATAGTCATGTATAATGCTATTACTTCGACTTATGATCCTGTCTCTTTTCCTTTTTCTTTGTGACTAACGTACGCAAAACTTTGATTTGTTCCTGTTTCTAGATAGAGTTGCATTTTCTTTGAGAGTAGTGTATGTGAAAACAATAATACACTAAACGTGACACTCTTGCAATGCATGAATTTCGATATTAATTTGATAATGTTAAATTTGAGATAGTACTGATATTAAAAATTGTATTTTAAATTAATTATAAAATATGTCTAAAATTATAAAGTAATGATATAAATATAGTCAAAATATTAATGATATTAGTATTAGGAATTGTACTTTAAGTTAATAATATTAGAAATACTTTGAATTTTCAATAGAATCGAATCTTTTCATTCAGTTTTATACATAGCTATAAGGACCCCAAAAAAATTTAAATACATTAAATTATGCCATGTTGGTATGGTGGGATTAACCAAATAACAACAAATAAAACAATTATTTTTTTTGAGATAAAATTTGAGATAGTCGAATTTAGCTTTAATATCTATCTATCTATTTATCTATCTATCTATCTATCTATCTATATATACTAGTCTAACACCCGTGCGTCGTACGGGACGATCATAATTTTCAAAAAATATATTTTTTTGAAAATAATATGATATAAATTTAGAAATTAAATAAACAACTTATGGTTCTTACAGAAGTGATAAGTATGATAAAATAGTCAAGTCAAGTAAAAAGATGGATAAATACAAAAATAGAAAATATTTTAGATAAATAATAGAATTCAAAATAGGCAAGGTGTGACGATGTGTATATATATATATATATATATATATATATATATATATATAGTTAAATTGTGTTAGCAATTTTCTTCTTCTACCCTCATGGACCTACTTTGTGAATGTTAGCAATCTACACTTTTTTTACTTTTTTTCCCTCTTTTTAACTTCTTTTTTCCCCTCTTTTTTATCTAAAAATGTTACATTATTGCAAAAAAGAATGTGTAAAATATTAAGAAAAAGACTAAAAGTAGAATTATTTTGGATAGAAATTATTGATAAATCTCTTTCTGGCTCACATTCTCTTCCTCTAGAAGCATTCAAAAAACAAATTTTATAATAGAGACTCGATTCTCACTCCAATTTTCAAGTATACCATGATCTAAATTTACCCAAAGTAAGATTTAAGAATATAATAGTCAAAGCAACATCAAACACGCTTGTAAGAATTTCTTCTTTTTTTTTTTTCTTTTGGTCATGACCTCTGAGAAATTAAAAGAAAGTTAAATAACTCACTTGGATTTTGATCTTTGATCTTTATAACAATAAAGTGCCTCATTTTTAAATGTGAAAATTTAGCTTTATATATATATATATATATATATATATATAATTTGTAACATCATTAGTCTCGAACTCAGAAAATGTCAAGATAAGACTAATTGTTTCAAAAATCGAAAAGATAAAAAACCGACAATGTTACAAATTGTAAAAATAAGGGAACAATTTTTTTCAACTTTTTTTTTTTGAACTCATAACTATCAATGTTACTAACTACAAAAATAAAAGACTAAACTATTACATTTAAAAAGAGAGAGAGAGACTAACACTAAAATTCATTTGGCTTTTCAATGAATTGCAATAAAACTGTAATGATAAGCCACACATACAAGAATAATGATGTAATATGATGATCGAAATGTATATGGAAAGAGACGGATGGAGAGCAAAATATAAAATTATTATGTCAAAGTAGCATGCACATGGAATGATTTCAAGAGATTCCATAAAACTCAAATCTTTATAGAGTCGGCATTCCATATCAAGGCAATAAGTATATATATATATATAATAAAAATATAATAAAATATACTTATATAATACTTGTCATTATATTTGTGTGATACTTGTCAGCATTATGTTAAAAAGAGTTCTTCTATATAATATAGTATAGATATATAGATATATATATATACATACATACCTAATATTGTTGAAACCACTAAGAATTTTGATTTCCCTCCTAAGACTCATTTGTGTACATAGACTTGCTGCAAAGGTGGGCATGCGGGGTGTTTAATTCTGGATGTGTCCCGCCTAAAATATGCTTGGTCGTTGTCATAGCTATTGAAAAATAAAGTTCACATTTTGCCCAAGTTGCTGCAAGGTGGGCCTGCATGGTGTCAAGTGGTGATTTTGTCTAATATGAGTGTTTGATATGTGTAAAAGAAGCGTCATTACCTGATTTGTACCCCAAAATTAAAAAAGATTCCTTGCAAAGCTTGTAAAATTTTTTTATAAAATAAAATAAAACACCCCTGGGAAGCTTAGACCAAAAATAAAATGCTGTTATTTATTGTTATGTATAAAAAGTTAAAAAATTTTTTTGACATTTATTTTTAATTATTTTGTTTATAATATTAATCTATAAATGTAAGTTAATTAATTTTTAGCAAAATAATAATATAAATTATTGTTAAGGTATTAAAGAAATTAGATAACTAAAAGAGGTAGTGGTCAAGTGGTATGTCTTTCACTTTTAGTGTGTATGGTCCAATATTTAATTTCTACTAGATGCATGCTATAATCAGCCTTTGACCTCTCTTGGAGTGAAAAAGAAATTAGATAATAAAATTACTCATATAATTTAATAATATCAGATTTATCGACTCATCCGTACAACACATGAGATAACCATTAATGTGTGTGAGTATATATATGTGTGTGTGTGGAGAGATTGTACATTTGGTTTTGTGATATATTATGGGCTAGAGAGGATATTCTCATTTAAATGTTAGCCCAACCTATCCTTAAGTTGACTTCTCATTAGGCCCAACAAATAGAAAACAAAAAGAAGACCAACCCTAAAGAAGGCTAGGGTTTTACGTGTTGCTATATACGCACGCAGAAAAGGCTGAAACCCTATTATCTGCAGAGGCGAAGAACAAAACTCCACTTGGTGGTTCTGCACAGGTCGTCGGCCACGTCGTAAGTCCCCAACTCCTTCGAACTTAACCTCGCCTTTGCGCCTTATGTATTCTCTTCAAAACGTATGATTTTGTGTGTGTGTGTGTGTGTGTGTGTGTGTGAATATGGATTATGGCTCAGTAGCTAAGAGTTAGAAACAACTGTATTTGTTCGGGAAGAAACGTGCTGAGAAAACATTTGGTACAGAACAATAAATTATGAACTGGAGTGCATCAAATATTTTTATACATATACATATATGTGTTTGCGGATTTGTATATATTAGTTGTAGTCAATTGGGTTCTTGGTAATATGTTTAACCGTTAAGTTTATTCAAATAAAACTATCTGTTTCCTATCTTCAATTCTGATAATGTGGAATTTGCGGCAAGGCACTGAACCTTTGATATCTCTCTATTAAAGGGTGTTGCTAAAAGATGTGTGTTGCGGCTTTTCTTCTGTGCATTACTATGTAAATAGTTCCCATTTCTTTTTGTAGTGCAGCTTAGGTTGTTTTGTGTCGGTGTATATGTTTTATTGTGTATGAAGACGTTCGGATAGAATAGTTTTAAGGGTAACATCTGATCCCTAATGTTGGTTATCGCAAAGAGAATGGAGGTTGATATCTGAGTGTCTTGTGACTTGTCTAGCAGCTACTGGTAAGTTTAGTTTATGTTTAGGTGGTGTATGAGGAGATAATACATTAAGTAGTTGATCCTATTGCTACTGCTACTACTACGACTACTACATCGCTTGTCCTACCTGGATTTGGTGGCTTTCTAATTCAGTAACTGGTTTTTGTACACTGATGTTAATAGATTTTGCTCAATCATCTGAAACGATTTGATCTCTCCATGGGCCTTAATGCTTCAACCTGAAATCATGTTCTTGGTATAGGTGAGTCATGGTTAAGCACAATAATGTCATCCCTAATGGACACTTCAGGAAGCACTGGCAGAACTATGTCAAGACATGGTTCAACCAACCTGCCCGCAAGACCAGGAGAAGGACTGGTATGCAATTCATCATGTTTTTCTTTATTGTGGTTTCTTTTTCTGTTTTAGTAATCAGATATCGTCTGTTGCTTAAAAGTGATTAATCTTGTGTTTGATCCCTTTCATTTTATGTTGTACTCATAGATGGTTAGTTGCGGAATATCTGACTCTAGTTTGTGAATCTGTTTCTCAGCAAGGCAAAAGAAGGCAGTGAAGATTTTCCCCAGGCCGACAGCTGGACCACTTCGTCCAATTGTTCATGGACAGACACTGAAGTACAACATGAAAGTGAGAGCAGGAAGAGGATTTACTCTTGAAGAGCTCAAGGTCAGTTGCATTAGCATATGGCTTAGCTTGGTTTGATAAATTTATGACAATCATGCCTTTATCACTTAAGTCTCCTTTTCCAAACCTAAAATGCCTTTAAACTCATATCAGGATCTTTTCTCTTCATTCTACCTTTGGTTCTGAGGTATATTTGTTCCATTAACAGTGCAAATTTTTATGGTAGTTTATGTGTGGCACTAGAGTGGTGGTTTTACACCTGTTATTGTTTTTGGAACCGTAGCTATACATAATTAGGCTGATAGCAGCAGATTTCTATCAGTTTTGCATCCAGTTATGGTCTTAAGTTGTAATTCTACTTCAATCCAGCTTGATGATGTGTGTGTCACCAATGAATTAAGTTTTCTGCCCAGTATCCACGTGCTTTCCGGGGAAGACTTTAATAATTGAACTCTTCTATGGTGCTTTAAGAATAGTTGTCTATGGTGCCTTAAGGATAGTTGTCTTTGCTGCAGGCAGCAGGTATTCCAAAGAAACTAGCCCCAACTATTGGCATTTCAGTGGATCACCGTCGTAAGAACCGGTCCCTGGAGGGTTTTCAGACTAACATTCTGAGGCTGAAGACTTACAAGGCCAAATTAGTTGTCTTCCCAAGACGTGCTCTCAAATTCAAGGTAAACCCCCTACTTATGAAAGCAGCACTTTAAGTCTTGGTGCTCTTCATTCAAGTTTATCATGTGTGGAATCTTAAAATTTTTTTCCATCAAACTATGCAGGCTGGTGATTCTGCTCCTGAAGAATTGGCAACAGCCACACAAGTCCAAGGTCCTTACATGCCAATTGTACGTGAGAAGCCATCTGTGGAGCTTGTGAAGGTGACAGAAGAGATGAAGTCATTCAAAGCTTATGACAAGCTTCGTGTAGAGAGGATGAATGAGCGACATGTTGGAGCTAGAGCTAAGAAGGCCGCAGAGGCTGAAAAAGAAGAGAAAAAGTAGAGAGTTGCGGCCAATCTGATATCCAATTGTGTTTTGCTCGTTTTTTTTTTTTTTTTTGGTGTTAGTTCCAATTGTTGGACTTGTATCTTTGAACAACTACTACTAGTGCTGGGTGTCGAGAAATATAAACTTTTTGACATATTGGTGACAGTGTTTATGTGGATTTTGGCTTCTTGCCCATGAATTTTGTCAAAGGCTTATAGTTTAAGGGGATTTATAGTGGATGTTATCATGACAAAGATTGGGGAAGTGAGTCGAGTTAAAATTCTTCAAAATTTATGGGAGAAGGATTATCGGGTTGGTGTATGATGATGGGGTGTGTGGAACCTGTCCACAGTTACTAGGGGAAGAGAAAACCTGTCTCTGTCAAGGTTGCACCTTGGAATCCAAAGTTAAAAAAGGACTGAAATGCAGAGAACCACAAGCTTCAACTAGCTACTTGTTTGACAAAAGGTTTTGACTTGTTGAAAGTGTGTGGGGGCCTGCCTTAGCTTTCTTGTGGTTTATGTAATTCTGATTGTTTATTGTGAAGTTTGAAAGCGCAGCCGTCCGGTGCGTGGCATCACGAGTTTCCCGACTTGAAAAATTGAATGAGATTCATGGGACTCATGCTCTTGCATTTTACGTACATATAAAATTGAAAGGAGGCCCTTAAGCTTGCTTCTGTAGCATTGTCAATTCCAAATCCTACCATCCTCCTTATCAAACAAAGCAAACGATGTTTTAGTTTGACTGATAATTTAGTAACATATGCAGTAGAGAATCCGTTGTTGGCTTTTGGTACACCTTTGAATTATTATTGCAAAAGTTAAATCAGCTAATAGTAGACATAGAGGGTGTTTGGCTTTGCTTATTTGGTGCTTATAAGCCTGATAGTCTCATGTGGTGTAATAGAGAGAGAAGACCAATGTGGTGCAGTTTTGAGTGGGGTTTTGCATAAGGAGAAAGGAGAGCGGGTTGGTTGGATGGATAATCACTAGCTTCGCTCGGGGCAACGAGAGAAAAACAGACCAGGAAAAACGCAGAGAATGATGGTTGAGATAAGCTTTTGCTGGAGCTGGTCCGTGCGTGCTTTAAGCATCATTGAACATCACATACAATCTTCCTCAACCATCATATCGTATCACATCATATCTCTACGGGAATGGGAGGGATCTCTTTACTCGGACTTTGTGATGATGGTCCCTTGTTGTGCTTCTTTTTCTGTGTCTCTGGTTCAAACTTTGACTGTGATATATAAGACTGGTACTTGTCCTTTTCACTTTTCCACGAATGATTTTTCCGACTTATATAATATTGATTCAAGCAAATCCGCATAAATTCTGACCAAGACAAAAACAAAAGGGTTCGCCTTCGTAGTAACTGTTTAAAAAAAAAAAAAAGAGTAATCCCATAGACACAGCAGCAAGATACTGTTAGATATTGTCTGCTCCCCTATTAGACATACTTATTCAATTAGGGATGAGCCGATAATTCACGGAGCTCTAGTCCCATTGGAAAGGTGGGTTAAGAAAGTACTATTTAAAATAATTCTTATTAAGTTAGAGATTAATTTACATAAGTTTGTGCAAAATACTAAGGATTAATATGAATATTTTGAAAAGTATATATCAATTTTATTGTATTTATAAAAATTGAGGATTGATATAATAAAAATTAAGTTGAAAAAAAAGGAAAATATAATTAAATCTTTGCGAAAAGAAATGATTTGAAGTACAGATAGGCCCCTGACCCACGCTCCAAACAAACAAATGTGCCCCTCCCCCTCTCCCCCATGTTTATATTTTTTTTATATTCAGAAAATGCTCAACCAAATGAATTGAAATCCAAGATCCAATTGGGACAACACAACAGTTTAGAAACAAGCACCAATCAAATCATCAAAACAATTCCACTCAGATCAGATCACACAAACACACAGACACACAAACATCATCTACGCAGGCATCACTTTTGTTTGTCAATGCTTGTATAGAGATAGATAGTACAAGGGGGGGGGGGGGCAAATGGCAGGGTCATTAAAGCAGAGCTTTTTGGAGAAAGGTAAAGGCAACGAGAGATTGTTATCCACAACAACATCAAGAAAAGGTTACTCTGAACTTGGTTTAGGGGGTGGTGCCGCATCTTACACAACCTACGCTGATGAGCTGGGTTGCTTACCTCGTATCACCCGATCCATCAAGGAACGCGTTTCAGGTTTCCTCGACCATGTTCGACAGACAGCGATCAAGGCTTATCAAATGGGCCGAAATGATCCTCGTAAAGTTGTCTTCGCTGCCAAAATGGGTCTTGCTCTTTCACTTGTTTCTGTTCTCATTTTCTTCAAGGAACCCCTCAGCTATATTAGCCAATACTCCATTTGGGCTATCCTTACTGTTGTTGTCGTCTTCGAGTTTAGCATTGGTACGTTAATTGTTTTAGCTCCTTTTTGTCTTTGTAATGTATTACCCTAGTACTTTAAATTTAAACAAAAAAAAAAAAAAAGATATTCTGTTTTCACTACTCAGAAATGTATTATAAAACAACTATGTTTTAAAAGATACCGTTTTTGCAACTTGTATCATGATGCTGAGCCTTTAATTCCTTCTGGACTTGTTTTTTATGGTTTTCTGGTCTCTATGTTTGTTGATCGTGTAGGAGCTACACTTAATAAAGGGTTTAATAGAGCGCTGGGGACATTTTCAGCTGGCGCACTCTCACTAGGCATTGCTGAATTATCTATGTTGGCTGGAAAGTGGCGAGAAGTTGTGGTTGTGATCAGCATCTTTCTTGCAGGTTTGACTTTCTTGGGATATGCAAAAGTCTTTTGACACTGATTAAATAAATTACATTTTCTATTCTTCTTTCTAGTGACAATTTAGTATTCATTGTGTAATATAATTTAGGTGTTTAGCATTGTGCCACTAAATTTACTGAAATGTGTTCCTTTATTGGTGCTAGGATTTTGCGCCACATATTTAAAATTGTATCCAGCAATGAAGCAATATGAATATGGGTTCCGGGTGTTCTTGTTGACATACTGTATTGTGTTGGTCTCTGGAACTTCACATTTTGTACAAACAGCTGTTTCTCGCCTGTTGCTAATCGCTGTCGGGGCTGGTGTTTGTTTGATTGTAAATGTATGTGTTTATCCCATTTGGGCTGGTGAGGATCTGCACAAATTGGTTGTGAAGAATTTTAAAGGTGTTGCAACATCTCTGGAAGGTACGTGACACTCGCTTCTCTCCCCATACAATTACTATTTCCTCTTCAATCCATTCTTAATTGCATGTCTAATACCTGTCAGCCTTTGTGTAGGATGTGTCAACGCATATTTGCAGTCGGTTGAGTATGAGAGAATACCTTCAAAAATTCTTGTCTATCAGGCTTCTGATGATCCTGTGTATAGTGGATATAGAGCTGCTGTGGAATCCACAAGCAAAGAGGAATCTCTGGTATTTCGATGTTTTTACTAGTACTATAGTCAATTACGATTAAAGCAGCAATTAGGAAGGCAACCTGTGCTAATTTTAACTTCCACCTGTAGTTAGGTTTTGCTGAATGGGAACCACCTCATGGTCGTTACAAGATGTTCAATTACCCTTGGAGTGAGTATGTTAAAGTTAGTGGTGGATTGAGGCATTGTGCATTCACAGTCATGGCAATGCATGGATGTATACTTTCAGAAATACAGGTAATTTGTGCATTGGGCTTGTTGGTTTTCTCCTCTTGAAGTCTTGGTCTGCCCACAACAAACATCCCCTATGCCTGGCGTCTGCAACTGGTTTCCATTTGGTACCTGTAGCACTAAATCCAGTATATTCTGTCACGTGCATCGTTAATTTCCGTCAAGTTTTGCGTACTGTAAAGTGGCTACGCATTCAGTGCCAGACCTGTTTCAGTGTCTGAAATTATTAGGTAGAAATCATATGCGAATTTAGTGTGTTAATGTAACATGGGGAAGGAAGGAAAGAAGGAAAAAAAGAAAGAGAATGTAGCATGCAGCCTATTGAGCATCGCCATTCACATTTTCCATCTTAGTATGACACAAGAGTGTGCATATATCTGCTCACATGCGTACAAGAAAGGTTATTCTGAACTAATCGCACCTAATGGGACAAATATATGATCATAGTCACTTAATGATATTTAACATCAATACTTTGCCTTTTTGCCATTGAGCACCTTTTGAAGATATTAGTGTTTGTGCTCAAACTTGAATTAGTGGTCAACTTTAAAATCTAAAATAATGTAGGGTTGCATGCTCTAGTGTTCTTGTCCTAAAAGGCTCAAACTACAGTTTTCTTATGGAAGAGAAAAATGTTCAACATTTTTATACCTATGGGAGATTTTTGTCTCGCATTTATTACTACTACGAAATTTTGAGTCGAAGTTTTTGATTTTGTAGGCAGTATCTGATTTAAGGCAGGTCTTTAAGAATGAAATTCAGAAAGTTGGGACTGAAGGAGCAAAAGTATTGCGGTTGCTTGGAGACAAGGTGGAAAAGATGGAAAAAGCAAGTCCCGGAGACCTGCTTGAAGAAGTGCACGAGGCTGCCGAGGAGCTACAGATGCTAATTGATGAAAAATCTTATCTTTTGGTTAATGCTGAAAAATGGGAAAGTGGGAAAAGACCCAAAATATTTGAAGATCCTGAACACCTCCAAGAACTGAAGGATACTGAACATAAACCGTTACTAATAAATTCTCTCAGTGCTATTCATCTAAAATCAGCTCAAACATTGCGTGGTTGTGATCCTCAAAACCCAAACATGAGCATCAATCTTCCAGTTTCACAGTGGGGTTCTTCAGAAGATTTATTGAAGCAGCAGTCAGTGTGGCCCTCACGGCTTTCAGTTCTTGGTGATACTATTCTAAATGAACGTGAAGTAAGGACGTGTGAAAGTGCAAGTGCATTGTCATTGGCAACATTTACTTCTTTGTTGATTGAGTTTGTTGCCAGACTAAATAATCTTGTAAAAGCATTCACTGAGCTTAGTGAGAAGGCTAAATTCAGGGAACCAGTAGTGTCCTCTGAAGCAAAACATATCGATGGTTTCTGGTCAAGGCTGCTCAAGGGCATTGGCCTCAAGAATTAAATTGGTATTACCAACTGATACATGCCGCTTATCGGTTTTGAAAGCTGACTGTCAAATAAGTAATTCTTGAAGCTGTTTATGCAAGCACAAACTTGGATAAAACTGGGCTGCGGGCGGATGATCACTTTTCGGCTGGAGATGCTGTTCGACTAACCTGCAAGCCTATACAGCTGTTCAACTAAGCTGTCAGTAATTCTTTGCCATTTGCAAAGCGAGGAAGTTAGGGCTGCAAAAAGAGTTGTGGGTCAATGAAGCCCTGATCGCTAAGTGATGAAAGATGATGCTTCAAGGTTGGGGATACTTTTGAAGTGTACAAAACAATATTTGGACTCCGACGCAGGAAAAAGTGTGGACAAAACCATTGAATGAATCTCTCTCTCTCTCTTCGTCTGTTTATATATAATAGAGGTAAAATCGCAAATGGGAAAACAGATCCATGCTCATATAATGTTATGAACTTCCTTCCTCCATTTACAGTGAAGAGTCATCTCAAATTAATCTTTCTTTCTTAATAATAAAAATAATAATTATTTGGAAAGGGTACAACTAACCCGCAAGCGTATACGGATAAAAATGAGTTGATAAGAAAACGAATTCACCAGGGTGTTTGGTCACCGACCTATATATAATTTGATTCCAATTAGTGAGTAACTTTAATCTGATATCAACAAATATATTTTGGGAAAATGAAATTAATCTATGTTCAGATGCTCCTCCAGGTAAGTTGGATTGTTATTCTGTCATTTTCGAGTCTAGCTTTTATCTTTGGTTAGTTGAGTGCTTTTGTCATTCACTCCGGAGTCCAGTGTATTTAGCACTGCCTGGATATATGCTTAAATATGCTGCATTCCCAAAAATCCTTATTGCAGTGCAGAGTGGAGTCTGTTTGGCCCATTTGTTGACACTCAACAATACTTTGTGTGAGATCAAAAGTTGAAGCAGACTTGTTTAAAGTTTTATGTAAACTCATATGTAACTCACTAATAAAAAAGACAGTATTTTAATAATAATAATTGGGGGACATAATTGTCAAATCTAGAGAGAAAAAGAAAAAGAAGAAAAACCCCTTTGCAAATTCAAATTCTTTTTTACTGGGATCCTGCAAATGCTGAATCCAAAACCGAGCGGCTTCATGTAACTCCAAAAGACCATTTGAAAATATAGATTATAGAGTGGAGTTTGCTGGATGATGATCTCCAATTAAACTGTTGTTTAGATGGAAAACAAGTAGTAGTAAGTGGCGGCCATGTGATAACAGGCTTCAAGGCAGCAGGGGAACGTTACCATTTTCCCTTTAATTAGCAATTTGGCTGCGTGGATCCTGGTGAACTTAATGCAAGTGGGCATCCCCATCCCCTCAGTTGTCGTTAATTGCAGATCATAGATCCATCAATGGGCAAAGCATGCATGAGCTGCGAATACGTAAAGTCTGTTGCTAATCTCTAAAATGTGGTCCTTCAAAGATTTGCGTTACACAAACTAAAAATGGCTCACTTTCCCAATTCATAGCTTGCTATTACTAGTCTTCTATTTTATTGATTTTACTTCATTCAACCTCATCTCTGTCTACAGAACTGGGGGTTATATATGACAGGTTCTGGGTGTCTAAAATATAGGATATTGTAGTGTAGTGCTTACCACTTATAGAAGAGCGTCCTTTGGAAATCCAGAGGAGGAGTTTCTACTCTAGGTAAGCTTCACACTTTTCCCTTTTTGGCTTTTCATTGTTTGTTAGACTCTCTTTAATTATCTGCTTTCTTAATCATGATTCTTGTACAACACCTACATCTCTTGTACTAGTATAAGAATCACTGCATCTCGGCTGTTGGAACCTCAAAATCATGTCTTTTTCCGGGCCCTAAGCATAACAGGAGCTTCACTAGCTGCCTTTGTCTGATTTTGTTTCATGCTCGCTCTATTATGAAAAAAAAAAAAAACATAGAGGAAAAAAAGAAAAAAAAAAAGAAAAAAGAAAGATTGTACCATAACCTGCCTAGCGTCGTTGTATGCATCTCAATGGGAATATACATGGGGATGATCTCTCCCACTGGACTATCAAATTTATAGACGTTCATGGTCAGCTTTGTCTTCTTTTTCCTTTTTCTATTTTGTTTTCCTCCTCATTTAAAATTTTTATTTTTGTCAATAGCATAAAATTAATGGCAGTGATTGTGTACTCTCACCATTTTCGCACGCTTCACAGTTGAGACTGGCATGGAAGAACGAATGAAGCTGCCTAGTGTAGGCGGGGCTTGTTCTAAACCTCATGAGGGCAAGTCATTTTCCAACGTGAGTTTCAATTCGTAGAACTATTTTTTGCCGAGTTGCATACGTGCTCAGTATTTGTATTTATCACAACTTAATTTGCAACCTCTGATGATCCTCAATTCAATTCCCTGCTAAAAATAATTGTTAGAATATTGGCCAATCAGAGAAGCTGCTTTCCACCAGAGCTCAAACCCAAGACAAGATACTTATCACCAATTTTAATAAGCACTCATCAGTAGATGATCTGACTACAACTACGAGCCCCAACCATGCTATGGAGTTCTTGTGCAGATCTTGGAGCCCTTCTGCCTCTGACTTCCTTCACATTTTCCCAAGAGTGAGACTACAATAAATCCACTTATACTAGCTTCTGATGTTCATGATCACAAAAACATTCCCTTCTTTTATCTGCTAGAAAATTTAAATTAAAGGAAAAGCTCAAGTTACACTGCTTAATAATCGCCAACTTTGATCACATTTTACACATTAATGTGCATGCAAACTCTTGCTCGGATTAAAACATCTCTTGCTTCCTTTCACACCACAGAACCTCTTTGTTCCCACGAAGAATGCTGACAAGATCACCGATCATGAAGAAATAGTTGACCCACGGATAAGTGCAGTAGAAGAAAACAGAGCTGCTGTTATTACCTTCAAGGAGCACAACATCAATATAACCATCGACTTATCTTTTTCAGCATCCCACTTACTGACTGCATCTTTTATGCAACATCTAATCAGCATACTACAGTATATAATGATAGTAGTGGTTTATTCATGAAGCTTAGAAGGAAACATTCCTCTTAATTGGTTTCATCCACCTTTGAAATTTTGCTTCGGTTTCATTGCTGCTTAGAGGGACATTATCCATAACAAGGGATGGCTAGGAGACCTATCATTAAGTAGCTTCTTGATGTCACGCAAGAAGAAGAAGAAAGAACAACTTCGACTGCATACAGCAAACCTACACGCAACACTGTCCCTCACACAGCTTGCTGCAGCCATTACTGGCTTTGCAACCAGTTACAGTGCGAATGCAGACAACCATAAAAACCTGAATCAGGAAGGAATTGGAGCATGCGACCAAGATATGGGCAGTGTTGTTGCTTCTGCTGCAGCATTGATGACTACAGTATGTGCCGAGGCGGCAGAATATATAGGTGCACGCAGATCCCAAGTTGCATCAGCCATCCACTCCGGCTTGGCCACCCAGAGTCCTATCGACATGATTGCACTAACGGCCACATCAGCAACATGTAATGTTTGAAACAATTCTTCCTTGTCAACCCAGTTATGACATCATTCAGTGCAGCTATTCTTTTTTCTGTGTCTTTCGCTTGGAAACTGTTTGGTCATTCCCAAGTCTTTTTTAAGTTCTTCAGAGCATTATAAAAGTCGGAAAATTTTAGTGGGTGTAGAAGCTAATATCTTACCACCAGGTCTAAGAGGAGCTGCAATTCTCAGATCAAGAGAGATGACAAACTACTTGATTAGGAGGCGGGATATGCCAAAAATAGGCAGTCAGCTATATGTAATCACCCCATCTGGTGAGTGAAAAATAGATGTGATTCCAAAATCTTGGGGTGGCCTTGGCCTGTAAACTGAGTACATTTATGCAAGTGCCTTTTCCAAAATCTTGAGACTAAAATGACATTGGTGATGAGGCAGGGCAAAGAGGACACACATGGGTTACTTTGAACTCAAACCACAAAAGCCTAATACTCGGTCTCAAAAAGAAGTACCTTAGAGGAGTGCTCACTGCTACAAAAGAGTGTACGTATTATCTGAATTATGTTTACTGGTGTTGTTTAATGTTTAACAGAAAATTGCATGACCATCACCACATGTTCTGATTCTCCAGATGAAATAATTCGCATTGAAGGTATGGAAGGTGACTACTTTCTTAACTTGAAGACAAGCAAGGGTACTGTAGAGCTGATATTCGAAGATGAAAAGCAATTCAGTGTGTGGACATCAATTATTTCCAGCCTCACAGAGGACACAAGCCTTGCACACAAACAAGTCCATCTTTTATGTTCATCTGATCATAATGGCCGCTCTGCTTCTTACGGGGATTAAAAAAAAAAAGAAAAATTCTCTGGTGCTTGTAACAGAGTATTTAGAAATAAAACAGATATCATATCCATGAATCGTAGAGAAGTAAAAAGTTCTCCACCAGTCCAGTTAAGCTATTAATTATTGCTTTTATATTAATCCCACACTAATTAAAACAAACAGATCTTGCAACAAATTGGGTTACAAATGTCTTTTATGTTAAAAAAAAAAAAAAAACAAAATCGGGTACCATATATTCCCAGCAAGCAGATTGGTTTGATTTTCTTGCTACGACGTACACCAGAAATTTATGGCGCTTTATGGAAAGTCTTGAAAATAGCAGCATTAATGCGACTTGAATAGAGATTGGAGACCAAATCTGATACTCAGGTGCTTAATTTACCTACTCTACCTACTGGGTTCGCTCGAAATCGGAGGCGTACTGCCTTGTGTGGAGGAAGTCTGTACAAGATTGTTGGCAGACCTATCCGCTTCACGCTTATTCACAAATTAACTAAAATTCTTTTCAAAGTCATCAAATCCAAGAATCATGCTATCCGATCCTCTCATATGATTTGATTGTTCATGAAATAATACTAGCGGAATCACATTTATTAGCTAATCTAATTTATCATTATTTTTTTATTTTTTTTAATTAAAAAAAAAAACCATTCACCTACTCTATGATTATCCAAACCCCCACCAATTTTTAGTATAGACAGAAACCTCATATTCACCATTTTTAATCCCAACTTTTGAGATCGATTTTCCAAAATTACGCCTAGAATTGAGCACATGTACACCGCATAAGATCAAGATGTTTGACCAAAAATATTAGGAAAAAAAAAAAAAAAAAGGTACACTGCAAAAGGCGCTCAAACATCCATGTACACCAACTCAGCAGACTCAACAAGCTCAACCCAGCTGAAAAAACACGTGTGAGGTTGGGCCCCCCTTGGGGGCCGTGTACTCTCACACCCATAAACCTCACCACCACGACTTTGTTGCCGCAACCTTTTACTATTTATTAATTTGTTTCCATTTCGATTTGTTTTTATTATTTATTATCTTCTATGAGAAAAGCTAACAAAATAAGGGAGCTTTACTATTTATTAATTTGTTTCCATTTCGATTTGTTATTTATTTATTATTTTCTGTGAGAAAAGCTAACAAAATAAGGGAATCAGTAAAAAAGAAAATTAAGAGTTTCACAAACAAAAATAAATAAATAAATAAATTAAAAGGACCATTTTGCTTCTATCCATTGTAGCCCCCATGCCCATCTCTGATATCTCCCCACGCCCTTCTTTATTCTCTCATTAAACATTTTTTTTTCTTTTTTCTTTTTATTTTTTTCCTCCTCCAGGTATAGTCCTCTATAGATGACAATAAAAACAGGTACAAATTGAAAAATTAAAAAAAAAAAGAAAGAAGAAGAAATACATAATTATTGATCGAGTGAGTTTATAATTAGAATCTGTGGATCCGACGGTTGGTCCACCAGAGATGGGCGACATGGAGGAGGCGGCGGCCACGCCGGCGGTTGCCGAAGAAGCAACTGGACTGGTGGAGCAAGTGAAGGAGCTTCAGGACGCCGCTGCATCTCTAATCTCACGCACATCTCGCGAAGAAGACTCGCTCCGCCAGCGAGTCACCTCCCTCGATTCCAGCATCCAACGCCTCCGCTCTTCCCTCAGAAAATCCGACCTTGACTACTCTAAACAAGCTGATAAAGTAACCTTTTGTTTTACATTTAATCTCTCATTTTATATATGCATGCGTATACGTATATGTTATGTATATGTTTCTCTATGTAACTATATATTTGATTCATGCCTTTCATTTTTCACTTATGTTTGAAGTTGGTGGAAGAATTATCTTCGGCTGGAAAAAGTAACAATGATTTATTTACTTTCTCATTTATTCATTTATCTGCGCATTTATGTATTTATATTTGCTTTGGTATTTGCATATCTGGCTCATGGTTTTCAATTTCTTTTTCTTTTAAAACATTTCAAAGCTGGAAGAAGAACTATTTAGAGCTAGATACACGTTGAGTGAAGGGGCCGCTGCAGCATTTCTTCCGAGTAAATCTCATGGTACTATTGATAAAGTGTGTCGTGTGGTTATTATGTCTGTTAATAAGTGGATTTAGTTCAATTGAGTGTGTTGTGGATTGAAAATAGGCCGGTTCCTAAGGATGCTTCTTGGTCCAATAAATGTGCGTGCCAACAGGAAGGATATTCAACTCAAAGTGAAAGAGGAATACAATAGTTTCAGAGTGAGTTCTCTGCTTCTGCAACATGTAGAATGTGTTGTATCTTTCCACATGGTGCGGTAATATGCTGAACCTTTTCTCTGATGATTGTTGCACTATCTTCAGAGAAGGGGAGAAATTGTTTCGATAATGACTTTATGTTCTTTATCACGAGTGACATGTGTATTCTGTAGCTTTTTAGCAACGTCATATGTCTTTTTGATTTGCAATTTTTAACTTCTTTTTTGTTTTGTCTTCATCAAATCATGTAACATTCTCGTTTTGAGGTCCTGTAATCCTGCCAAGTTTAGCAGACTATATAATAGATCCACACTTTATGCAATGACAAAACAAGATGATACACTTGCTAGATCGTGCCGGATATCCTGCTTCGTGTTGAATCCTTTATTTTCTGATGATGCTCGTGTCACTTTGGTGAATCGGTGTCTTACCGTTGTAAGACGTAGAAGCCTGACTGATACGGCCTCTATTTGCCTTGACCATTTACTTAAAGAGCTTATCATCTTTTCATGCAGCAAAAGTTGTTGAATCACCATTTCAGCTATGGTCTATGACTATTTCGACCTTTTCTCCTGGCAGGATAGAACAGCATATCAGTACCTTTTCTTTCCATCACTGCTTCTTACATTAAGTTCATGGGTTTGGGATGGATGTTTACCTGCATTGCCTGTTCAACTTTACCAGGTACTTTAATTCTTAGAAGAAGTCTTGACTTTACTCATTGTAAATTTTTATTTGTTTCACGTTACCAGCCAAGTTATCATTTGTTAACATCTTTTTGAGCATCTTCTTGTTATCTTCTCAGTTCTCCCAACTTCTCTTTGACCATGTCGTCCCCCCTTGTCAGGCTTGGTTGCTATATCTTTACACAGGTTTGGCTCTGCGAGAAAACATCTTGAGAGTAAATGGCAGTGATATTCGCCCTTGGTAGGTTCCGCTGAACTCCGGACTTTTATACTATTTGAATTTTGTTCGTGTCTTGATGAATTTAATGTGCCTGTGTCCCACCTTCTCTTTGTCTTTTCCTCCTTCCTAACTGAAAAGCAAACGAGGTCTGAATTGTTCCTGAAATTAGTAATGTGTTCTAATGCCTGGGACACGAGCAATTGTTTGATAGCTGTAAACTGCTGTTCAGTTCATTATATCAAGAGATTTTTGATGTTGGGATTTGAGTCTTGCCAACGAGAAAAGAATAAGAAGAGGGAGACCTAGAGATTTGAGTCTTTCAATAGGTTCTTTAACGCGCTGTTTTTCCATGAGCTGAAGTTACAATGTCAAGATATCAATGGAGACACATAAAACATAGCAAATTAACTATGACTTATACTGATGTTTATTGAAGCCCAGTGGTTAGTGTTCTTGAAGGATGGGATGGTAATGATTCAAAGACCTGATGTTTAGCAACATGTGAACTTGTTCCTTTGCTTTGAATTTTCTTCTCTGCTTTATTTGCTCTACTTTCTTCATATTTCCTGGCTGATGCATTTTCTGTTGCTTTCAAAATAGAAATAATAGAACGGACATAAAACAATACGAGGATTTGCCACGAGTTCTGTTTCTCCTACAGGAATAGGTGTATATCACCTTCTTAGGATAATTCTAAATCTAATTGTGTTATCATATGCTTTCGACAAACATAGTCAACATTCAATCTAAAACATGATACGCTTTTGTAGGTGGATATATCATCATTATTGTGCTATGGCTACAGCCCTTATCAGTCTCACATGGGAGATAGAAAGGGAACCAGACTGTTCTCAGAAGCAGGTTTCTTATGATGGTTCATTTTGACACAGATAACATAGGCCACAGAGATACACATACTAAAATATTTATAGCATATTGAGAAGGAAAAAAGAAAGACATGACATTATTGCTTGTTACTTCATTTTCTTTGTCTTCGATTTTAACATTGATCTTAGGCAATGAAAACTGAACTGCTGTTAACAGAGAGGGGTGCAGTTGTTCTTGAAATGGGCGATCATGCAAGGTGTTGCAATGCTTCTTCAAAATAGATATCAGCGGCAAAGACTCTACACACGCATTGCGCTGGGCAAGGTATAACAAGATCAGATGAATTCTCTACGTGAACCTTCTTATTGTTTGTCTTGTTCATCCATGATATTTGTAACATGTGTAACATGTATAATGGCACACTTATCAAAGAATTATATTCTAAATGAACATGTGTAAATGCATATATAACATCATAGTAAATAGCCAATAGTGGGATTCCTTTAGTTGCAAATTTTGTTAACCTTAGGCAGACTTTATTCCTAGTGTTACTCAGTTAGCACTCTTAATTTGTAGGCCAGGAGAATGGACATAGTCTGGGGAGAAACTGCTGGAGTGGAAGGGCAATTACTCTTACTGTGCCCTATTCTTTTCATTTTGCAGGTATTAAGTTGCGAATTGTTTGTTTCAGCATGCGCTATCTCATGACTGAAAAATACTTGGCTCATATGTATTTACTTGTTGGATTATGTTGGATAAAGAAAATCTCTAGCCTTTTAATTCTTTTAAAGCCTATACATCAGTATGGTTGGAACAGAGTTGTTAAAAGAACTTTCAGTTTTAATAAACTTCTCCAGAAAAGCGGCTTAAGTTCATTCTTTATACTGGTCAGGATTTTAAAGTATTTTGTCATTCTTTCTAAGTTATCTATTACTTATTTCAAAAAGAAGAACGATTGTTTAGCTGGAGAATCAGCTTCTCTCGGAATGGAGATGATATTCCAAATGGTTAAGTTGCATTTATATTAGACTATCGGGTTTGATGGCCTCTCAGAGGCCTGAATATTCCTGTTAGGTTTGTAATTACTAAGTCATGCAGTTGAGGGTCTTTTCATTTTCCTAATTATATGATGTGTAACATTTTTGGACTTTGGTTAAACTTGAGATTGAGTTGTCTTACAATAAGCTTTCATCATCTATTTCAGGGATTTGAAGCATATGTTGGGGTTTTGTTGCTTAAAACTGCAGTTGTTGGTGTTGTCTCTGAGTGGCAGGTATTGATTTTGGAACTGCTAGTGGAATTCTTTCCCCCGGCTTTCTTGTGTGTCTTGTTGAGGTCAAATTTTGTTAAGAGTGTTGTGTTGAATATTTTCGTAATTAAGCGGTGTGTCTGTGGCAGTTGGTGACGTGTGGGATCCTTCTAATAATTATGGCAGTTGGGAACTTTGCTAACACAGTTCAGACTCTTGTGACAAAATCTCGAGTGAAGGCAAAGATGAAGAAAGGTAAAAGTAGGCAAGACCTAAATCAGGGAACTGATAAGAGTTTATGATTTCAGGGAGGACGGGTTTCTCTACTGGTTGTAAAAGGTTTTAACGATAATATTGTAATGAGGAGGATAACCTTTTGCTGAATGCATTCTTTTGCTATGGCGGTTAAGCATATTTGTATGAGTAGGGGGTGTTGCTGATGCTTTCCTGAGAGTGACCCTTTGATTCAGATTCTTGAAAACAAAGAGTTCAATCAGTAGTTAGAAGTTGTACCTACTTAATGCATATGTCTTCTGATGCCAAAATGTGTTTTTAGATGTACTAGTTTGCCCATGTTTTATTCATTTGCTTCTTATAAGCCCAACTTCTCTCCATTTGCTTCCTTCTTGGTTTTCTTCTTAGTTCTCCCCTCCCCGAGGACTGGGGCCTGCCTCTCAACAAAAAGTTCAATTGCGTTATCCCATTTGCTTGGATATGTTGGGTTTTATCTCATAGGTCAAATCCAATTATGGTAAATTATTCACAAAAGTTATCATGAAATTATATAACAATTATTATGATGTATAAGAAGATTTAAATCCGTTTAAGAGTTATAAAAGAAAAATAAAAAAATTCGCGTGAGATTATTGCTCTGTCTGTTATAGTTTTAATTTAATACGTTTATTCTATTAAAATCAAGAAAATTTTATAAGATTTAAGACATTTTATTATGGATCTTTTAAAAATTTTACAATGAATCATATTTTTTGTGTTATGAGAAATAAAAAATTTATCTTATCTTAATTTTTACAATTATAGAATGTATGGTGTATATGATAAGATAATTTAAATTTTATGAGGTATATTTAAATTTTAATAAAATAAGTATGTTAAAATAAGATCATTTCAAGCATATGTGTGTGTGTGTGATCGCGAAAATATTCTAGGAGCGTGGAAGGTTGTGACTTGTGAATGAAACGAAATGCCAAGACCAATGTAGGGACAATTTGAAGGCGCATGGCAATGAAATTAAGAAGATCTTGTGACTTGTGACTTGTGTAATGAAATTAAGCTTAACCAATAAATTAAAAAACAACACCTTACAGAAAAAGGTTAATTAGGACATTTCTGTGATCAATTTGGTATTGATATTCCTCAGTCCAGTAAGACTAATAAGAAGATCTTACCTAGGATAGAAAAATTTAGGTCTCCTAATTATCAGAGAAAAATAGCAGCAAGGAGAGAAAGGCAAAGGAAACAATTAGAGGAAAAGAAAAAGAGTGGTTATAAGAAATCAAGTAGGAAGAATATACCAACTTGTTATAAATGCGGTAAAGTTGGTCATCATGCTAATAAGTGTTGGACTAAGAAAAAACTTAAGCAACTTAATATAGATGAGGAGCTTAAGGATACTCTTAAGAAAATAATGCTTGTTTTGGATTCAGATGAACAATCCACTTCTGAGTTTGATTCCACACAATCCTCTAAATTCTCAGAGGATCTTCATAACCTTCATAATCAATATACTGAATCAGAATTCATTTCTTCTCAGATAAAGGTAAGGAACCAAATAAAGGTTGTCAGATGTGTATTAATAAGATACATAGTAAGGAAGAGAATAATTATTATAAAATTCTTTCTCGATTCCAAGAATTTCAAGTTAATGTTTTGACAAATGATAATATTATTGAACTCTTAAAAATAATTAAGGATTCAGATATTAGGGATAAGATTTTAGATTCCTTAGGAAAACATAGGGAGTTAGAAGAATCAATAGAGATAAAAATAAAATATTTTCTGTTACTACTGTTCAGGATCTTCAGATAGAAATAGATAACCTGAAAAAAGAGATAAAAATATTATCCCAGAAAAATATAGTCATCAAAGACCAAATAGGGATATTAATACAAAGCTAAACCTTCCTGTATACATTTTTCTATTATAGTGCCATAACTCAGATTATTATAATCTATGGCTGACACTCCTACCCTAAGAGTTTTCTTCACTCTTTCAGCAAATAACTGGGGAAGTCCATCTATAAACTTAGATTTCCAATAAGATTGACTCGCCTCTAGTAATTCCATAACGCGACTAAGGAATACATCCTTATGCCACCTAAATGAGGTTAAAGTAGGACACTTAAGATTTTGTAAGAGTGACCTAATGTTCTCAACATTAGTTGTAAACCTACCTATGAAATATTCACAAATATTAATTGTCAGTGTATAAACTGCATCTGGCCTAGTTTGACCATTTTCTTCTTTTAGTGAGTTAAGTATGGTGTCTCTTCTTGATTGTTGAAGGTAATTATCCCATCCTAGCTAATTCTAAGTCACGATATTGCCAAAACTTCCACCATAATAAATCTTGGATAAATTGTATATTACTCTCTTGTACTTTAACTTATGTGCACCATACCCCCTATAGTATCAAATTATCTAATTATTCTCATGTACTCTGACATGCGTGCATTATATCTCCTGTAGTATTAAAACTAGTTAATTACCTCTTACACTTTTTAAAAGTGTGTAAAATGCTTCACTGCCATCATATATTTTAGGAGAGTATTTTACACATTTTTAAAAATTTCAAGGGAATACTTTGCATGCTTTTAAGGATTTTAGGGAAGTATTTAACTAGTTTTGATACTACAAGAAAGTATAGTGTACATAAGTCAGAGTACAAAGGGGTAACTAGCTAGTTTTAATACTATAGAGAGATATGATATACGTAAATCATAATATAAGGGGTAACATACAATTTATTCATAAATCTTTGATATGATTATGACTCCAAGCCTGACCTCTTCCATAATTGCATGTACCCAAACATTTTTAGCTAAGGATAAAGAGAAATCGCCCGTAAAATACAACTTTAGCATTATAATAATTAGATTAACAACATATTTTGATGATTGCATACAGGCATGTGCTGACAGATGTCTGTAACCAGCTCGCCGCGTGGACGTGGGAAGTGGGATGAAAGAAAGAAATTTGAGTGCGGTTATAAATGCAAATTAAAGGCAACCAATAATGTTTACTTTTTATGCATATCGACAATGACCGCATAATAAAGACGCCCACGCATCTCCTTTTCCATTATTTTTGCCTTTTGATTGCTCATGCACATATATTGTTTTTTTTTTACAATAAATATTTAAATTAACTTTAAAAAAATTAAAACTTTAAGTAAAGTTGAAATTGGGATATTTTTTTTGTAAAAATATAAAATTTAAGCTTTTTTTAACAAAAAAAATTATATATACGACACAGCTAGGCCAAACTCTAAAGTGTTTAATAATTAAGAAAAAATATTTGAAAACGAAATAGGTAATTAACAAGTTAAATATTTATTATTCTTATGTCATTATGTATATGTCCACTTATACCGACAATTAAATTTTAAAAAGGAGGTGTAGGTCTTGTTGATAGAGAGATATATAAATAAATAATGTATTGTGTATATTGTTATTAATGTATATATGAAGGAAAAATTATTAGGAAGCGAGGACGGGGCCACGAAGACCCTGTGACGTGGAAAGATTTGGTTTGACACGAAGGAATCGTACTGCGTACATACACACCCACGCTCCCCGGCCCCCACCCCACGCCCCCGCCCCGGCCCCCAACAAAAACTAATTGCGACGATGGCTTTGGGTATGTAGTGACGTTGTAAAACACCAACAGCAGCTAATAATTAATAATAAAAAATAAAAGAAAAAAGAAAAGAAAATTGAGTAGAGGAGGAAACCCGTCAAGATACATTGAACCTGGACATAAGCAAAAGTCCAGAGTTTTGGCCTATAAAAAAAGAGAAAACTAATTAGAAGCGTGAGAGGAAGAGGGTAGTTAAGTCTTCCAAGCAAATCCCAAAAAAAAAAAAGCGTCTAGCTCAAATTAAACACTCATCTATCTATCAATCAATCTGAGTATACATACATATATGGCTCCAAACTTGTTCCAGACCTCTACCACCCAAAGGCAGCAGCAGCAGCAGCCTCATATGGCGGAGGAGGCGGAGGCGGAGGCGGAGGTGTTGAGGAGAAGAAATGAAGAATTGGAGAAGGAGTTGCAACAGAGTCTTGAGAGGGAGGACAAACTGAAACAAGAATTGGAGAGAAGCTTGATGAGGCTGAGTGTAGCTGAGGAGGCTGAGGAGAGGCTGGCAACCCAACTGGGGGAGCTGGAAGCGGAAGCTGTCGATCAGGCTCGCACTTACAGAGCCCACATTATCTCCCTCATGGACCAGCTTTCTGCTGCCCACAACCGTCTCCGGGCCTCTAATATTTCCTTGCCCGAATTAATTCATTCCCCTCCAATTATTCCTTACTCTTTTTCTGAAATTTTAAACAAAAGTAATTGGCCACCTGAATTTTAAGCATCCATGCTGTGCATGGTCTGGTCAAGTGTTTTCAATCGCTTTCCCTTCTCTTTTTTTGGGGTCTGATTAGTTGTCTAATTATTATGTGTTTAATTTACGGGGTTTCTTTTTTTTTTTTTGTAGTTGGAAACGGGCGGGGAGTAATTCATGTTGATATATGTAATGTTGATCAGATTTTTTATTTTATTTTGTTTTATTTTGCAGTGTCTTTTCCAGGATTGTGAATTGATCATGTTGTTTAATTTCTATCACTACATTCTAACTTTTTCTTCTTTTAATTTATTAATTTATTCTTATTTGTTTTCTTCCTTTTTCTTAAGTTCCTGAGTTAAAAATATTAATACCCTCCCTCCTTGTTGCCATCAAGTTCTTCAATTGACGCGACTCACGGGGGCTTCTCCTTATTTTCAGAAATTCTTTATTTACTCTCGTCTCTTGTCTATTCCTATCATACAAGTTCAGTCTAACATCACTATTTACGTATACAAAGACTGGGGAGTCACTTTTAGCTCGAATGCGAAAGAAATTATAGGAGCCCTCCATTTTAGGGAGTCCCAATTTTTTGTTAAGAATTGTTTTATTATATAATTAAACTTTTTTTTTTTCTCTTTTTGTGGGTTTTCCAGAAAACAAAAGGGGGGGGGGGGGGGCGGTGTTATTATAAGCTCTTCCTTTTCAGCTGTGTCAACGTATGAACATCTACCTCAATATTTGACCATCAATTTCAACTTCACAATTCTATTTAAGCTTCGTGTTATGCTTTTACGATGTCAAATGCTAATCTGGTGGGTTTCGTGAGAATTGGATTCTATGTCGCGTAAATTCGAAAAATCAACTCCACCTCTAATAAATCCTTTCTTACTTTTTTAAGTTAGACCGTGACAACCAAGCAAAGAATGGCATGTATATTCTAGAACTACAACCTTTGACCTTTGAATCCTTGAAAAATCGACGGGCCTTATCGTTAAAGCTTAGTTGACCCAGTTACAGCTCTTTTATCGCTACCGAGATCTATTAACGAACTACCTACGAGACCAAAGGTTTCCTTGTTTTTCTTTTTTAATATATATTTACAACCCCTTCCCCCAACCCAACCACGGGTACCCCACCAAATTCAAACTCATGTCATCTCCCGCAAAAGAGTTAGTTTCAATTACTTTGAACTGCCTCTCATCCCACCCACGAGACCAAAGGTTTTAACATGGCTCCTTACTTGTTTAGAAGCTTTTTGGCTTTGCTTACAAGTTAGTCGAACTTGCTTATAAACATCTATTGCTTATAAACATTGTCAAAACAAGCAAAGCCAGACAAGCTCTTCGTCAAGTCCCGCCAAAACAAGGCTACACCAAACTTGCGCAAGCAAAGACGTACCAAGGAGAAGAAATGAAGAGTTGGAGAAAGAAATGCATAAAATAGTCACGCAATTATCAGAATCTAGTACACGTAATGAAAATAAACTACAATAAAGAACTCTCTTGCCAAATCCCATCCGAGAATGCTGAAATATGTAAACAGTTGGCCAACCAAGAAAAGCAAACTTCCCCAAGTAATACAACAATTGCAGCGTTTCACCGGCCGCCTCCTTGTTTCTGTTTGAGTTCTGGATCCCTTCATCACAACAAATACAAGTCAATATTTGATTAAAAAAACTCAAAAGTATTCTGGATGGATATCATTTCAGAGAACACGTACTGCAGACCTTTGTATACGGTCCAGAATAAGAAGCCTTGGTCCAGGAGGAATTTTCACATCTTGAAGAGCACTGCAGAGACACAGCAAATACAGAGTCATCATCTACACACAATTAATTACTTTTTAACAATTATAATGTGTAGGTTAACAAGTCCCACTACTTCTTACCTATCAGTTAACAACGGCAACGTACTGTCAGTCAACAAGCCTCTCTTAAAATTCCTTCCATATTTCTGTAGGCCTAGGCTTGACAGCAATGATCTTGTTTTGACATAGTAGACATCTTCAGCTGGTGGTTGTGAAAACTTCTGCCCTAGCTGCACGACAAATGAAATATTGTTAGTATTGTTTACAGAACATGTTGCAGTAATGATGAATTAGGACTTAGCAACAAATGTATACTACTAACTGTTTGATGCTAATAAGTAGTAATAACAACATCACCTGAAAAAGTCCACCTTGAACAAGTGCAAAGAAAAGTCCTGATGTAACTGCATTGGCAGCCTGATTTGGCCCACCCATGCCACTTACTAGCGAGAACATAGCTCCTGATCCAAATGCTGCCACCATACTGCAACAATGAGGTCAGCAACATCATCCGTTATGGGCAAACATTTGCAAATAGAAAAGCAGCAGAAGGGGAAGGAGCATAAAGAAAAATGAGCATCTGAATATACACGCCAAGTTGCTAAACCATCATGGTTATCAATCAAACACAAGAAAAAGAAATATGATTTTAAATATAACGAACAGCACAAAGAACGGGGTATGACAAGCAATGTCATCTGCAAAGACCTTGAATAATTTGTTTTCCAACTACAGATGCTTCTATAAAATATTAGAAGGAAGAAAGAAATACCATGTGTTAAAGGAACCAAGTCACTGTATATACTTGCAAAACATTTACAATTAATCTCAACAAGAATGTCAAATGTACAAACATTTTACATTTAAAAGTTTCGTTATTCTTATGATTATGTCTCCTAGATGATGGAAAATTGAGATTTTTTTTTTTAACAAACATCGTAAAATGATGCTGACTTGCAAGGCTTGTTGATTCAAAAATTTGATAGAAATTTTAAGTTGCTTCCACGGTACATCACTAAGAAACAAATCCCAACAACTCATAACATGGATTAGTGAAACCAGCAAGTGATACGAGGCAAAGAAGTAAGAAGAAACAGTAATGTGGTAAATCAAACAGATAACAAAGTATAGAAAGCTAAATTAAAAAGTCTAACAACTATGAAGCAATGATATATTCTTGTCTAACAAGTATATAAGCAATGGATATATTCTTTTGTAGCATCACATGCTAATGTCTGGCAGAGAAGATGAGGAAATGAAACATAGAGAGCTTCTACAGCGGTGGCAATTTCACCAAACGGATACCTGGACTGAACATCTTCCTTGCCTCTTAATCTCTTCAGGACACAGGCAATGCCAGCATTAACACCCGTCATGACTGCAAAATTACGTGCTTGTACCAACGGACCTCCTGCAAGAGCCTGCACATGTAAATGCAGGATTACCCATATTGCCGCAATTAAAACGTTTAGAGGAAATCATTGCTTAAAAGAGAAAATAAATAAGAAAAACATAACGTCAACAGCCAAATTACAAAGCTCAAGCGGCTTCACAGGCAAACAGACCTTGACTCTTTTCATTTTTTTTTTTTAAACATATTTTGCGACAATTATGTTGGAGCTATCCGTAACCCAACAGAACATTAATATATGTTGTTCAAGTAGAAATTAGAGAATATCAAAACCAAGGTAATAAACAATTAGAACCACATATACAAAGTTCAAACCACTCAATCCTCTAAATTTTCCAATCAAACAACTGAAGCACTATTTCCTCTTGCACTAATAAATAAAACTGTGGCTCCTTATTTAAAAATTCGATAATCCTATTCCAAAAACTTGCTGGGTTATATGCACAAGTTCATGCCATTTTAAGCCCGTTATGCCAAATCCCCGCGAGAAGATAGAAAGCAAATGAAAAGGGCAGCTCACTGCGTCAAACTACCTTTGCATTCACAAAAGATGAAGACTATTCCAATTTTTCGACTTGTAACCAAAAAATTAATTAATTAATTAATTAATTAAGGAAAAAATAATACCTAATTACTGGAGCAACTAAAATTAGAATATCCAAAAAAGAAATTAAGAAAAAAAAGAAAAAGAAAAAGGAAACGGACCTGGGCTTGTTGGAAGGAGGCCATGGCTTGGGGATTGAGGTTCTGGGAGGCAGGGGGAGAGGTGGGGAAAGAGGAAGAGATATCGTTGGTGAGAGTACCCATGAAACCACCGATGGCGGCGCCCTGAGCGGCGCTAGTGGCGGTGACGACGGCAGCTTCAACAGGCAAGGACTGCTTAGCCAACCACACCTTGAAATTGTGCTCCAATTCCTTGAACTTGGACTGCAGCTGGGCTATCGGGTTCTGACCCATCTCCACCATCATCACACCTTGCTTTCCATCACTCATTATTATTTATGATCTTTCAGAATTCACAACTCAACTGCCCCCCCCCCCCCACCCCACCACTGCAAATCTACTGGGGGCTTTTTACAAACTATTGCTCCTATTGTTGTTGGCCTGGTAAGAGTAGGGGTTTTGACTTTTGAGAGAGCAGCACCTTGCTTTGTGTGGATAAACCCCCTTTATATTTCATTTTCTTTCCCTTTTTTTTTTTTTGGTTTGAAACGAGGTTAACCGATTTTATTTCTATCACTTTACTTACATAAGATTATTTTTTGTTTTTTTTTATTCTAGTTTTTAAAAAAATTACAGTTCTGTTTTTTTATAAGAAACTGAGAGAATAGTTACAAATGTGTTTTTCAATTGACAGTAATAGACTGTTTGCTCTACTATAAAACTGAAAATGTATTAATTTGTCAATAGTTTTCAAATATTTTCTCTTTTATAAACTAGAAAATATATTGAAAAATTTTATAGCCATTTCCCAACTTTAAGAGAGTTTGTGTAGATATATACCGCATTTTATATTGTTTTTATTAAATTTATGGTCATTTTGTTTCTCATTATATTTTGAGATGGACAAGAGTTAAAACTAAGAATTATATGAAGTTAAAAGAAAAAAAAAAGAGTCAGTTAAAAAACAAATAATAAGATAGTAAAGAGAATCGAATTAAGAATCAATTGAAAATTTTGAAATTTCAAATGCATTGTTCGACTAGAGATTGTTAAAAGATATTCCATGTTTATTAAAGGAAACTTTGGAGAATAGCTCAGAGTTGTCTTCCACAATTCTTTTTGAACTTAAAAAAAAATTTAAAAATTATTTTCTAGTTTTCATTTAAAAAATAAATAAATCTTTGTGAACATATATATACTATTTTTTTCATAAAAAAATTCTAGAAAACAATGATAATTTTCTATAAGTTAATAGAGCCTAAAATTTTTGTGTGGTCTATTGATCATTGTTATATTCCTCATTGAATGGAGAAATGTCAAAATAAAGAGCTAGTTAACTTTTTGATTCAATATCATGGTTGTAATTTTTGAAAGATTAAATTCTACCAATTATAAAACTTGTAAAAACAACATATATTATACTAAGATAAATGTGACAATTAGTAATTTATGATTGAAATTGATGATGTCAATGTATTTGGTGGGTGTGGGTGGGGGTGGGGGGGGGGGAATTGAAGAGGAAAAATGTCGCATTAGTTAGTAATTTTTTTAAATATCATTTCGTCACCGAATGTACAAATTTTATATGAGCAAACAGTTTGATTGTATTGCATTTGATTTCATATGACAAGGCAATTAATGTGTCAAAGGGTCAAAAGGTAGGTATTGTTTTAACTTTTCTGTGTAGAGCTAAACTAATGATATAAACAATTAATATAATTGGTTTGTGTATTGCTTTTCATTGAGAACGTCGATGAATTTTGCTTTTACATTTACTTACGTGATCACCATGTGCATTTGATTTGCCGGATATTGCCAGTTATGTTTTATATATATATATATATATAAACAGCTGGCGCTTGATTCATGCATGCATGCCCATCACTGCGTCAGAGACGAAATAATCTGGAGACTAGCTACCTTATTATATATTAGTGAAGATGTATTTAAATATTTGTACAAACTCAAATCTCAACATGATCGATGCTGTCGATCGATCGATCCTATCGTTGAATTAACATCATCATGATTAATGTGTGTAGAGAAACATATTGAATTAGCTCAAGATCATCATGATCATTAGAATTATGATGAACACGTTGAAGGATAGGAGGAATAAGTTTGTGGAGGACGACGACACCTGCGGCCCCTCATCATGAAGCTTTCCAGCTTTACTCATGTCTATCTCTACAGAAGATGGACCTGTTAATGCTTCATCTGGTCTCTTCAGCCTGCACCATGTGCGTACAAAACACTCAAGTTCGTCATAACAAAGAAAGGAAATTAAAACAAATAGATTAAAAAAAAATAAAAGAAAAGGAAAACATATATATATATATATGATATATGTATGTATATTAAATAAAATGCATTGGTACGGACCCGCTGTTGGGACAAAAGATGATGGCGTATTCAGAAGCCTTGCAGGTAAAAGTGCTGGTCCCATCGTCAAAAGCATAGCTATAAGCCCTTGGACATGCTCGTTTGAAGATTGTGGAATATATGGAAGGTCGGCATGTAGAGGGGTTTGCAAACTCCCCACTGCAACAATACTCCTCTAGTCCGAATGCCTCGCACGCACTCTTGCATCCTATCACTCCCCCACCGCCGCCTTCCCCTCCTCCTCCAACCACCTGTAGTTCTTTTGGACAACCTGTATATATATATATATATATATATATATATATATATTACTGTATATTAAGAAGATGATGATCCTTAATATATATATATATAGATATATACACGCACCCGTGTTAATATCAGAAAGGCAGCCGGTGGAATTGCACCTGCCATAAACTCCTCGTGGCACCGCAACTAGTGGTAGGTTATAACCATCAACGATGCTGACATCGTAAAAATCTTTGTCATCTCCGGCGCCAAGTGTTATCTCAAAGAGCGACGCAGGTGGGGTAGCACCATTGCCATCACATTGGAGCCTTCCCCCACAGTCCCCTGTTTGACAGGAACCAGCTCCTGAGGCCGCCTCAAATTCGCAACCGGTCCTCCCCCAGATGCGACCAGACCATCCAGATGGAACACTTGGAATTTGGATACTCTGCCCACCATCCAATTGAAAGCCTGTAGTTGCCAGTGGTGGTGAAGCCGAACCAGCCAGCGTGCCAGGCCATATTGTGTAGGGGCAGTTGTTTGTTATGGTGAATATAGCACCGAAACACGACTTGGACCACAAAATCAAAATTACCAACACAAATGATAATGATCTTCTCCCATACCTAGTACTCATGCCCAGCATATATATTTGTATATTTATATAGAAATTAATTGGCAATGTGCGAGGTGTTTGGCAAATTTAGAATTAGTCCTAGCTAGCTATATCTAATTTGGGTCTCCAATCCTCTATATCCTTAAAAGGTTGTAGGGGTACGGATATACATGTATATAACTACCCATCCATGCATAATATGTATATACATAACCTATATGCTACGTTGCTTTGCTAAATATATTGACCTGGAAAGATCAATTGTTGGGGTTTTAGCATATTTCTTCCCGAATGTGGCATATGTGTGTGTATATATGATGGCCTGAATGAGAAGCAATCCCTTTCTTTTGCAATTGCTAGATAACTTGTTGGCCTTGGAGTGAAGGACATGTCTTTTAGCAAAGACGACATCGAAACAGAATCAGCAAATTGGGTCCGACAACAATCAATTAAATATCTTGGACCTGAATCAATTTTATTTTTAATTTGTATAATAATGTATAGATATTGGTGACCCTATGAAAAGATTTCCTTAAGATTCGAGGAACAATATTTTGGGAGAAATTATTAATAAAAGACACCAATAGTACCTTTGATGGAATATAATATAGCCATAAGTGTCAGAAATAGTATGAACACCGGCGGGCGGAACACAAACTTTCTCTCTCTCTCTCTATGCATACATTTTTACAAATATAATTTACTGTGAATATAAATATGGTTGCCAAAAGAAAATCATTAATTTCTTCTTGCCTAATTAAACGTAATTGCTAAATGTATTTAAATAATTAATTTAGAGGATTGATCCCATCCAACGAGATAAATGTTTGTTTTTGATTTTGGTTAAATTATAGGGATGTGAGACCCTTGCTTTTGAAAAAAAAAAAGAAAAGAAAAGAAAAAAATTAAGTATTTTATTCTCTCCAAGGGGGAAAAAAAATTAAGCATTTCGACATTGGCGGAGTTTGTGAACATTCATGTTGTTCTACCCCGCGTGACCGACAACTTATTTTGGAGGACCAGTGCGTGCGACCTTCCCGCCAAATTGTTGGGTTGGAGCAAAGTGTTTGGTCCAACAACTCGACTTTGGACAAACCAATTTTATTACAGGCCGGAACCGAAAAATGAAGATTACTTTGAAAACAACATGACGGGAACTTTGTTGTGGTGGTAAGATATACATGATTCATATATATGTACAGACACAAACACACACACACACACACTAGGCAACCACAATTCTGTGCTGGTAAAAAGTCTTCGTTAGATTTTCTTGGTCATGCATGAGTGCCAAGGGGAAATCATAGTCCAACTTAAAAAAGGAAAAAAAAAAAGAAAAAGAAAATATCTTTGAGAATTCGTAGAATCTCTTACAACCTTCACTACATCCAACATAACCCTCGTACAATTATGCCTTTCACACCATCACGAAACCACACATGCAATTCATCTCCCCTCTCAGAAAAATGTAAAACATTGCTTCTGAAGCAGGACTGATAAGAAAGCAAAAAAGTGAGAGGCAGCCTCATGCCACAACCGCCAATGACCAACCAATGCATATTGGATCAGAATTAAAAGTGATAAGATAGGCACGTGAGGTGTACAAGTGGAAAAGCAAACATGCGCAAGCTGGCACTTAAAGTTAGTTATTAGTCTTAGTCAGCAGGTTAGTTAGAAAGTTAGTTAGAAACAGAAATTGACATTATATAAATAGTTAGAATGTTGTAAACTTGTATATGAAGTTTTGGTTCAATAGAACAAATATTTTCTTCTTTTTTCTATTTTCTATCATGGTATCAGAGCATTAAGATCCACAAATTTTTTTTTTAGCTTCGAAGCTGCGTTAATGGCGGATCAAAAGCTTCCTCAAATGGCTGCGAAGCAATTGTTCGGTTTATTTTTTGTGTTTTCATCACTATAACTCTTCTTTTTTGGCTTCGCAACTTGTCTTCATATCTTAGGGCTTTCAATTGTTCTGCGTTAAAAATGGCTACTTCTTCATCTTCAGCTCAAGCAGATTTGGCTTCTGGTCTCAAATACTTACTCCAAAATATCAATTCAATGTATCAGTTCAAACTAGACAACACGAATTATATGATGTGGAAGTCTCATATGGAAGGCATTTTTGATGCTGCAAATGTGCTTCATCATGTTACTGGAAGTGCACCTTGTCCTCCTAAAGTCATTACCAATGCTGCTGGAGCTTTGATTGTAAATCCAGACTATGCGGAGTGGAGAACTTTGGATAAATACTTACGTCCTTGTCTTACAAGGTCATTAACTCCTGCAGTGATGTCACAGGTAATGTTTCTTCACATTACACCTGAAATTTGGCAAGCCTTGGAGAAAAAAGATATGCATTTTCTTCTAGATCTCACATTTATCAGCTTCGTCAACAACTTTATAATGTTACAAAAGGAAATCAGACAATGCAACAATATTTGGACTTCATTAAAGGCATTGTTGATACTTTAGCTGTGATTGGTGAACCTCTGAGAGATGACGATGTAGTGTTTTGTACATTGAAAGGTTTACCTGCTCAATTTAGTCAATTTAAAGCTTCCATTAGAGTGAGGTCAGATCCAATCAGAGTTTCTGAATTGTTCAATTTGCTTATTATTGAAGAGTTACAACTTAAGATGGACAATGCTCTATTTGTTTCCTCTCCTACTTCTGTGGACACTCATACTGCTCTCAACACTCAAAGACAGTCAGGTAACTATAGAGGTCGAGGTAGGTCAAATAACAATAGAGATGGGGGTCGATCAAGTAGCAGAAGCACTTCTGGTGGTGCAGATCAATCTAATTTTGGTTCTACTCTCAATGATGATGGTTCCTGTCCATTGTGTGGCAGATATTGTCAGTTGTATGGTAAACCAAATCATGTAGCTGTTGACTGTTGGCATAGAACTAATTTCACTAAGTATCCTAGCAGCAAGTCTAAAAAACAGCCTTATTCTGCTCAACAAACTGCAGTTACTACAACTGGCCAGCAGTGGATATTGGATTCTGGAGCAAATGCTCATGTTACTGGGGATCTTACTCCTTTTACTACATATCAGCCTTATCAAGGGGCTGATTCAGTTTCTGTAGGCAATGGGAATTCACTGAGTATTACTCATACAGGTGCAGGTATTATTCATACATCTCATACTTCTCTTAAACTCTCCAATTTACTTCATGTGCCCAATATTTCAAATAATCTTCTATCAGTCTATCATTTAGCCAAGGATAATGATGCAACTATTGTCTTTACTTCTAAGGAGGTCCTTGTGCTGGCCAATAAAACTCAACAAGTGCTATACAAGGGCCCCTGTAAAGAAGGTCTCTACATTCCCTCTTCATTATCTTCATCACTATCTTCATCACAGCAGGCTACCTCTTTTTCTCCTATCATTCATACAGCTGTGCTTTCCAAGTTTAAACTCTGGCATAGGAGGCTTGGACATCCTCATCAAAGCATCCTGCAAATGTTGTGTTCAACTTTACAGTAATCCTTTTCTAATAATTCTTTTGTTTGTAAGTCTTGCTCTTTAGCTAAGTCCCATAGGTTACCATTTTCTTTGTCTGATTCTGTAACAAGTGCTCTATTTGATTTGATCCATTCTGATGTCTGGGGACCATCACCACAGTTGTCTTGTTTAGGATACAAATACTATGCTCTCTTTATTGATGACTATACAAGATTCACTTGGTTATATCCTTTGAAATCCAAAGGAGAAATGTTTGATGTGTACACTGCATTTACTACCTTTGTTAGAACACAATTTGGTGCAACTGTTAAAGTACTTAGAAGTGATAATGGTGGAGAATTTGTTAATCATAAGTTCAGTGTTTTTCTGCAAACACAGGGCACTATTCATCAGAGAAGTTGTCCTCACACACCACAACAAAATGGAAAAGTTGAGAGAAAACATTTGCATTTGATTGAAACAGTTATTACATTGTTGCATCAATCTCATCTACCTATGTCCTGCTGGCTTGAGGCTTCGTCCACAGCTACCTATTTGATAAATAGATTACCTAAGCCAGTACTTCATGGTAAATCTCCTTTTGAATGCCTTTATCACAAATTACCTGAGTATCATTGCCGTAAACCTTTTGGATGTCTATGTTTTCCTTGGCTTAGACCTTACTCTGAGACAAAATTGGATTTGAGATCAAAACCCTGCTTCTTTATTGGTTATTCTTCACACTCAAAAGGCTACAGGTGTCTTGATTTGGATACTAATTTTGTGTACACATCTAGACATGTCAAGTTTGTTGAGCATTTGTTTCCATATAGTCAGTCTTCTTCTAGTAGTCTTGATCAACTTCAGACTCTTCTGGTTCCTGTACCACCATCAACCTCCTCCAACATATCTTCTTCTACTCAGTCCTCCATATCTTCTATTTCAGAGTCTTATCTTCAGATTCTAGTGGTATTCCATCTAATTCTATTCATCCATTATCTGCTCCTAAAATTACAATACCTATTGGTAATACTCAGTCTTCTCATCCTATGGTTACTAGATCTAAGACAGGTTCTTTAAAGCCAAATCCAAGATACTGTCTCAATGCGTTGTCATTAGAGCTTCCTTCAGTGGAACCTCAGTGTTACAAATAGGCTGCTAAGAATTTGCACTGGCAAAAAGCTATGGAGGAAGAGTTTCAGGCACTTCAGAAACAAAAGACTTGGACACTTGTTTCTTCACCACCAGATAGAACTCCAATAGGTTGTAAATGGGTATATAAAATTAAGAAAAATGCAGATGGTTCCTTAGCAAGGTTCAAAGCTAGACTGGTTGCCAAAGGGTTCAATCAAGCTTATGGGTTGGATTATTATGAAACATTTAGTCCAGTTGTAAAAGCCCAAACAATCAGGGTTGTTTTATCTTTAGCTTTGCATAATAAATGGAGGTTAAGACAGTTAGATGTATCTAATGCTTTTCTATATGGTTCATTAGAAGAAGAGGTGTTTATGCAACAACCTCAAGGCTTTGTAGATGAAAATTTTCCTAGTTATGTTTGCAAGCTAAATAAGTCTTTGTATGGACTGAAGTAGGCACCAAGAGCTTGGTATCAACTGTTGCATACTTTTCTACTCCGTCAAGGCTTTGTCTGCAGCAAGGCTGATACTTCATTATTTGTGCAGCATAACAATCAGGCCTTCACAATCATCCTAGTTTATGTTGATGATATTATCATCACAGGGTCATGTTCTACATATATTGACTCTTTGATTTTGCTAATGGGTAACAAGCTTGCTATCAAAGATCTTGGTACATTGCATTATTTTCTAGGTCTAGAAGTGGAATATACTGATGTAGGTGTTGTACTACATCAAACAAAGTATGCAAGAGACTTGTTACAAAGGGCTGGAATATTGAATTGTAAGGCTTGTTCCACTCCTGCCACATCCTCTACTATCACTACTACTGCTCCTGATTCTCCATATGCAGATCCTACTACTTTTAGGAGCATTGTGAGAGCTCTGCAGTATCTCACACATACAAGACCTGATATTCAATATGCAGTCAATTTTCTATGTCAGAAAATGCATACTCCAACACAAACTGATTATGCAGCACTTAAACGATTGTTAAGGTTTGTTCAAGGTACATTGGGCAAAGGTGTTCTGTTTCAGTCGAGTTCTCTTCAGCTAATAGCATTTTCAGATTCTGACTAGGCATCTAATATAGAAAATAGGAGATCTACTACTGGTTTTTGTATATTTTTGGGTAGCAATCTTATCTTCTGGTGCTCCAAGCGACAGCCTACAGTCTCTAGAAGTTCTACTGAAGCAGAATACAAAAGCTTAGCAACTGCAGCAGCAGAAATCAAATCGATTACTTTTTTGCTTCATGATCTTTGCATTCCAGTTTCCTGTCCTCAATTGTTTTGTGATAATGTTTCTACTATTGCTCTCACAATGAATCCAGTGCATCACAATAGAACTAAACATATAGATCTTGATTATCATTTTGTCAGAGAGTTCGCAGCAGCCAAGAAACTTCAGATACATCAAGTTTTTTCTCAGGAGCAGTTTGCAGACATCTTTACTAAGCCATTGCCTATTGCTAAGTTCAATTATCTTTCTAGCAAGCTTCCCCTGCGAGTCGTTGGGCTTAGCTTAAGGGGGGGTTGGTAAGATAGGCACGTGAGGTGTACAAGTGGAAAAGCAAACATGCACAAGCTAGCACTTAAAGTTAGTTATTAGTCTTAGTCAGCAGGTTAGTTAGAAAGTTAGTTAGAAACAGAAATTGACATTATATAAATAGTTAAAATGTTGTAAACTTGTATATGAAGTTTTAGTTCAATAGAACAGATATTTTCTTCTTTTCTCTGTTTTCTATCAAAAAGACTATTAGAGGCAGCATTCATTTCTTAACAACATTTTACATACCTATATATCCTAATAATAACTACTGCTCTTCAGATACAACATAACAGAAATCTCTCATTCTCCGCTTAATACTCCGAATGCCCTCACTCAAGAAAGCCAACAAAGATCCCATTAAGCTGAATCAAGTCATAATGCCCTATTTACATTAATATAACCAGCATATCCCATCCTACAGCGCTGAATTAACTTTGAAGTAGCCATTTTGAGGACGTCCTGGAGGATGGATCAAATTACAATGGCACCCCTTGCATGTACAGAGAAGAAGTCTCAAGCAAGAACCGCACATCACATCCCATGTCTTTAAGGTCACTAATCAAGGAATCAGTGCTCTACTCTTGCAACCCCATCTGTGAACCTCACCAGAATGAAATATTACCCCTGCATTATAGTTAAGCAAATCAAATCAATTAGCCACTTACCACGACTCGGGTAACAAACTATAACTGCAGGTACATTTTTACAAGAAGAAAATTTTAACTCTCCTGAATGGTACATTTGTCAAGGCCCCTGCAAAATTAACACTACTCTTCAGAAAACCATATCATTATTAGACGACAAAAAAAAAAAAAGTGATATAGACTAGAAAGGAGACTGTTCAACATGCAATTTCATAAGCAGCTCCTCCTCAACCTGAGGTCAAATAACTAAAAACCAACTTATACGAAAAATTTCAAATCCATCAAGACAAAAAGAGAAAGTATCTTCATCTAAACTGGCTAGTCCCTGTACAATAAGTTAATAAAGGGTGCGAAAGGCGAAAATAGCACTCATTCCCACAACGCTATGCCAACATCATAACAACATTAATATTTGGGACATAGTTACACTTGTGCATGAACTAGAACAGAGCAACTCAGAAGATCACACTTCTACTCTAAGCAAAGAAAAAGAAAAGGACAAAAAAGTAAACAACTATTGCAAAGGAAACAAACAATGATAGAATAATTGAAAAATTGGGAAAAGATCTAGTGCTATATGAGGACACCGTTGCACCAATCCTTCTAATGAAAAGTGATTAATGAAGGCGAACTCAGGCTTCATAATAACTTCATAAATACAACGTAGTTGATTCCCTAAAAAGAGTTAAGCTAGTGAAGAGCTACTATCATCAAGGAAAGTCATATGTAAGTTTGTCCTACAGAAGGCAAGACTATCATGTCTGCCATTGATAAGCCAGTTTAGAGCCGGGTCTTTCATGCTTGTTTCTGCAGTAAAGTGAAAATCATAAGCAACAGTAAAGGGATATATCAGCCCATATCTAATTCAAATCCATACCATCTACTACTTGACTGCATATGGGATCAAGAGCAGAGAATGATCTCTCAAATGGTGAGGGATGAAATTGGGCATTCCGCCTGCGCTTAAAAGCACAGCATTCAGCGGCAGAATTCTCAGCATCAAACTTCCTTCGTACACCTTTAACTGCTTGTTCCTCAGCACGTGTTAGAGGAAAGGTCTTCCTGCTCACTCTGCAAAGGGAGCTATGATTATCGTACAGAATTCTCTGGTTACAGTTTTTGTCACAAATGTGGGTCAGTCCAGTTAGTCTGCAGCGGTACATGTTCCCGCAAACATATTCATTTTCACAATTCCAATCGCATTTGTGAACACGAATTGGCCCATCTTGGCCAAGAATAGTTGACAGATAAATAACATTTGTAGTCACATCCACCACAGATTTGCCAAATACCTCCATTGTTTCCCTGAATAGCAAAATTCTTCAGAATTGCTCACTCCAGAATCCTGCCTCAGATGTTCTGCAGTGACAAACACAACAGGAGAAAATGTGACGCCAGTCTGAGGGATCTGAGGCTTAATTACCAGTCACTAGCTAATGAGCAGAAAGTTAAATGACCGGAACCATAGAAGACCACAACTTTCCCCAAGACTGTTCCGTACACAAATAAGAATGTTATGTTAGATTTATTAAATCTATTATACGCAGCAACATGCTAGATTTCTATAAGTGCCAATTTTCAAAAATGCACGATGCAGCCTTTTACAGGAGGCCATTTTCACAATTCTAGGAGCTTGTGAATTTGAGGTGGCACAGATACGCCCTTTCACACAACCCCATTACCCCAATTAAGCAAAAATGGAGCTCTGTTTTCCTCATGAGTCAAAAGGTTTCTAAATATAACTGCATCATCATCCTAAATTAAACTATAAATTGGAAATAATAGTATCACAAACGAATTAGCCCGTACGATTTATTCCAGATTAAACGACAGTCGGACGCTTTATAACACGATTCTTAAATTCAATCAATTACATTTACTTCTAGCAGGAAAAAGAAAAAGTTCAAAAAGAAAAAAGCGCACAGACATGCATATATTCATGCATGAGCAAATAATAAACATAAAAAAAAAAGAGCCAAAGAAAAAGAAAAAGTGAAGGGGGAGAGACTCAAAAAGAACTTACACGAGGTGACCCAAAACAGAACACGAAGATCAAGCCCTCCAGCTCCAGCGCTCTCTCTCTCTCGTTCTCTGTGCAGTATACCTAAAGCCTAGTGTGAAGAACGCGAAAAAGAAATGAGTTATTTATAGACATATGGATAAGGCTCTGATCCGATTCTCGTGTGCCGGACGTTGGGGGGGGGGGGGGGGTAAGTAAGAAATATTTATTCTCATTAGTTAAATGTGGACGAAGTGCAATTGATATTTCGCTGAAATGCACCTGAAATTGTCTTCTTAATTTACTTTTGTCAAAATAGGGTTTATTCTCTCAATGGTTTTTGAACTATTGACTTAAAAATATTTTAATTTCTTGACTTTGAAAATAAACTTTTTATTCCCTGACTTTGACCAATTGGATGTGATTAGTCCTTTGAGTAATTTTTATTATATTATCAGTGTGGTACCAAATAATATTACCTATCGACCGGTTCGTACGTTTCATATGCTTTTGGCGTTAAAAGTGTAATGAGAATTGCTTAAAGAGCTAATGACGTCCCACTTATTAAATTCTAAGAACTAAAATGTTCATTTTAAAAGTTAGAAATTAAAATACAACAAAGTCACTACTTTGGAGATCATTGAAGGAACAAACCCGTCAAAATATTATGTTGCTTTTACCTTTTAGCTTTGTTTAATCATAGTAACAATTGTATCCTTCTGACACTTTCAAAATCCGCTTTCACCCATTCCCTTTATTTGAAGTATAGGTGACCTTTTATGCACTTCTTCTTGTGTTCAAGTCTATACATTTATGATTTGGGAACAAATTATAATATTTTAGCAACTGATATGTCTATAAAGTATTTTTTTTTTTTGGGGGCTAAACAAATAAGGGTATATATCGTCCGCATTACGAAGTAATTTTTTGTTATGAAAAAAAGGAGATGTTGTTAAATGCTGTAAATTTTAGAGTGAAATATTTTCTAAAAGAGATTTTTTTTTTTCCATGTGTTGGTATGTTATGAAGTGTGGTAATAAGATATGAAACTTTGGCACCCATTATATGGACAAAAAAGTTATTGCATTAATGCAATATACATTATAAGTTTGTAGGAGTGTTATTTTCATGTAAAGATGAATGAAAAACCAAGAGGGGACAATAAAACTTTGCTCAAGTGAGGCAGATCATAATATTTTAACAATAAAAAGAACAAAAAAAGAGAAAGCAATGCAACTTAAAGATAGAAATGGGGCAATTATTAATCACATATGCAGAAAAAGAAGAAAAAAAAGGGGAAGCAGGTCAAAGTTTAAGTTAAAAGAAAGAGGTAAGTAGGCCTCTTCAGTCTTTTTGTGTCCATTTGACGCCGCTTTCTAATAGTCTCACGTTTGATCCGTTCTTTATTTAATGTTAAAATGTTATTGGCCGAAAAAAAAAAAAAAAACCACTTCTACACCTAATGATAGCGATGACATTGAGACGATCTGTTGATGAGGACCACGTGTGATATGGTAACGGTCGTTTGTTACTTCAGCAATCACTTGTACTTTTTAGCACCCAAATGGACTGTTGAGCCATGCTGATGACTGAACAATGCTTCTGTGGATTGGGCCTTAAATCACCTTTTAGTCCCTCCTTGATTTTGTGAACCGTCTTTTTGTCCTTGTGTTTAATCTTCTCTGGCCCAAATATATTGGACCCTTTTTCTCTTTGTCATGATTCTATAGTTTATGCTAGAATTGTCAGTTATCACAATTTTCTTTCACTGCTATATATTATTTGATACATGGTTACTTTACATCTGTTACTGGGGTTTTGGGTTAAGTAGTTGAGGCTAGAGAAGTGGAGTTGTAAATCTGAAGGCTTAAGTTCTGAAGATGAGTATTATGATAGCTTACGCTTAACTTGACAATCAAAAACTTATCACTTCTATGGTACCCTTGATGTGGGCTTTGGCCTGTTCGACAAATTTAACTATCAGGAAAGTTTATAGATATTGTTAATAGCTGTTTGGATAGGTAATAGTTGTTGTATTTAGCTGTTAGCTAGATAAATAAAATGTATTTGGTAAAATTAGCTATTAGATTAGCTCATCAATGTAAAATGGTTCAAAAGGACATTGATATCATGTTATTATTATTGTTAATATGGTAATTATAATTATTATTACTATAATAGAAATAAGATAATATATTTCATAATTAATTAATTATTTTTATAATCATATTTTAATGCTAAAAATATAACTAACTTTTTGATAAAACGTTCGTATCAATATTATAAAAATTAATTTAATAGATTCAAAATTATTTTGTTAAAAAATGTACTAATAAAACTTATACTTTTTAGTAATGTTGTTTATATAGAATTTGAAATTTCCTTTTATCTTATTTTTTATTATGTTTGTGAAAGAAAAGGTAAAAATACATAGTGGGACAAAGAATAGAATCGCCAAAGAAAATAAAGAAGGGGTAGAATTGTCAAAAATAAAAATAAAAGTTACTTGAAAGGCTAAAATTTTTAGCTTTTGAGAATTGTTAAAAGTTACCTAAAAAGTTAATTGAAACGCTAATTTACTGAATAGTAATAATTTGGAAAAGTAGTGTTTGGACAAATTAAAATGCTAAAAGCTACTTGAAAAATTATTGCTGAACACGACCTTAATCTCAACATAAACCCAACTGATCAGGCGTAGCTTAAACCCGACCCAATTCTATATGCTTTCTTTTTTTGGTCAAATATATGTTTTCCAAACAAATTATATTTTTTAGGAGAAAGAAAAAGAAAAGAGGAGGACTGATAGATCAGCAAATACACTGAACGAATGAAGAAAAGTAAGTGAACTGTCTTTCATACATTAGCAATCTAGCCCTCCATTCAAATGTTTGAGAAAGGAAAACTAATAGTTTTGGTAAACATCTCTTTTAAGTTAATAATCTTGGGCCGTTTGGGACAAAAGAAACATAAATATGAAAGCATGATAAAAGTAACAACAAAAAATAACATCACCAAGTATATTTAATAAATATGAAAGTCATTACAAAACATAAAAGAAGCAAGCTTGTAAGAATGTGAAGCCAAAAATTTTGCAAGAAAGAAAAGGAGGTCAAACATTAAAAAAAAAAAAAAGGCAGGGTGAGTGCTTATTGGATGGTGGGGTACAACATTTAGATGTGATGAGTTGCGTGTGAAATAGAATAATGGGCATGCCATGCAATGCATTAGTTGTCCAAGGTGAGATTTTGCATACTGAGAGAAGAGCAAATTAAGTTATTGTGTATGTTAGGTGCCGGCCAAAGTTACGGCCGGCACAACATTTGGCGTAATGGCATAACAACCAATTGAAAATTTGCATTTGAAAGCCCGTCTGCCAAGCCATTACGCAAATACAATTCACGACACCCTCTGTCACTTTCTATGCATGATGCCTTTTTTAAATTGCCTACAAAACTACAATTACTACTCTAAACTGCCGTTACGTTTATGGTCTTCTAATGCCAGAGTTGAGCTAGCTTTTGTAGTTTTGTTCTGTACGTGATTGATTGGAAAAGGACAAATATATATATATATATATATATATAAAATAAACAAATCTGCTAGCATTTTCACATCGAAGGATTTGTGACACATACCATATTAAATAATCACTATTTTTTAAATTGTTAACTATTAGAGTTATTCTTTAATCTTTTACCTTAATTAATCAACTCTATTTTACAAATTAAGGCTTAATTACATTTTGATATACATGTTGCCAAATTTGGGAGACTGCAGAAAAACACCATAATTATTCCAAAGGAATGCTTCAATTGCAGCACCGATCAATAAATGCCTTTTGTGACGAGAAAACAAGAAATGTAGGCTATTATTAGTCATACCATAGATTTCGGTGTCGTCGTTGCTTTGTTTTCTGCAAAAGTATCCAACAGTATAATTATTATTTGTATGGTTACAAATGAATTGTTAGGCTCCCCATAATAATAATAGATTCATTCGGATTTGCTTAAGATAGAGTTAAGATTAGATAGAATATTCAAAAGTGAATGTATTCAAAAGTCAAACTAATTGAACGCAGATTCCATCCGGCAAAAGGGACAAAAAAAAAAAAAAACCATCTTTATCTATTGATTTCATCCTAACAATAATGCAAGACATTTTCTTCCTATGCAACAAGAGCCCAAGGTGAAAACCCAAAAAAACACACTCCAAGTTCGAATCAGAAGAAGTTGGAATTTGGAAAACTGAAGGTATACTCTGAAATTTAACTAAAATAAACAAAATCATATAAATTTAACCAAATCACATGTTTTTAATTATTTAATTTTATATATATATATATACACACACAAAGACACACAATAGAATCCAGATCCACTACTCTTGAACCGAGAAATCTCCTCATTATTCTCATCTGAAAGACCTAAGGCTACAAATCATCCATCCATCCATCCATCCATGGGTTTAGATGAAGAAAATGGGAAGGTGGTGTCAGCAGAAACACCCCCCTCCTTCTCCTTGACGAAATTCAGGTACAATTCACCACTTGTACAAGTGGGTCTAATTGGATTGGTATGTTTCTGTTGCCCAGGAATGTTCAATGCCCTCTCTGGCATGGGTGGTGGTGGCCAAGTGGACCGCACCGCCGCCAACAACGCCAACACTGCCCTCTACACCACCTTCGCCATTTTCGGTGTGCTCGGGGGTGGAATTTACAACATCCTCGGACCAAGACTCACGCTCTTCGCAGGTTGCTCAACCTACGTGTTATACGCTGGTTCTTTTCTTTACTACAACCATTTCCATCACCAAGCCTTTGCTATTGTTGCGGGTGGCTTGCTTGGTATTGGTGCTGGCCTGCTGTGGGCTGCGCAAGGTGCCATGATGACCTCGTACCCACCTCACGATCGAAAAGGGACTTATATTTCCATGTTTTGGAGTATCTTTAACATGGGTGGTGTTATTGGTGGCCTTATTCCCTTTGTCTCAAATTACAATCGGTCCACTGCTGCTTCTGTTAATGATGGTACTTACATTGGTTTTATGGTTTTCATGTCCGTTGGTACTTTGCTCTCCCTCTCCATTTTGCATCCCATTAGTGTTGTACGCGACGATGGCTCCAGGTGCACCGACATCAAGTACTCTAGTGTCTCAAGTGAGTCTGTTGAGATTATCAAATTGTTCTTGAACTGGAAAATGTTATTGATCGTGCCTGCCTCCTGGGCTAGTAACTTTTTCTACACTTACCAGTTCAATAATGTTAATGCTGCATTGTTTAATTTGAGGACTAGGGGTTTTAATAACGTGTTCTACTGGGGCGCTCAGATGTTTGGATCAGTGTTTATTGGGTATCTAATGGATTTTAGCTTTAAGAGTAGGAGGATGAGGGGTTTGGTCGGAATCTGCGTTGTTGGTGTGCTTGGTACGGCAATTTGGGGTGGTGGACTAGCGAAACAGCTGGGGTACAAGCGCGGTCATGAGCCTGAGCACAAGTTGGACTTCAAGGAGCGTGGTGATTTTGCAGGGCCATTTCTTTTGTACTTTGGTTATGGATTACTTGATGCCATGTTCCAGAGCATGGTTTATTGGGTTATTGGAGCCTTGGCCGATGATTCTATGATACTTAGCAGGTATAATTTTCACGTATTAGCCTGATTTTTGATTTTTGATGATTTTTGAGATCAAGTGTATCAGCCAAGTTCTTGATAGTTCATACTGTAACTGTTTTTCTTGATAGTTCATACTGTAACTGTTTTAACTGATATGTCTCTTCATTTCAGATATTCTGGTTTCTACAAGGGAGTACAGAGTGCAGGTGCAGCAGTTGCTTGGCAAGTTGACACGCATAAGGTGCCTTACCTAAACCAACTGATAGCAAATTGGGCAATGACCACAGTTAGTTATCCGTTATTGGCGGTCCTGGTGATATTGGCTGTGAAAGACGACAACAATTCTGAAGAAGGAACACCCAATATGGTTGCACCTTCATCAGATAACCTTGCCTCCTTGAAAGACACCAAGGCTGCATTTACCTAGTCAACCTAGAGATAGCTCCGCCAATAATGTTCTTCTTTTTCGTTTTTGTCTTTTCTTTTGGTGATGGTTTCTGTATGCCTGTTATACATTGGTGAAGAATGTTTTACTTAATTGTAAATCTCGCATCAAAAATATATGAGAGTATTATTATGCAGCTGAAATTCTTGCTTTTACAAAGTTCTATCCCAATGTTTGTCTTCTATCAGTTATATCTGAAGCTTTCATTGTGCTTGATCTATGATATCTTTTGGTTGGCACTGTTACAAACAAACGATTGTTTTCCATCATGTTCAATGATGCACAAATCCTCATCTACAGCATTAATCAGTCTTGAGCTTGATGATCTGTTGCATAAATAAAATTATTACATAGTTGTCAAATCGTGAATCGTATCGTGAATCGCATCGAATCGTGAATCGTAACGATTTATTATCTAGCAAATGGGCTTTTCTTTTTGGTTTCTTTGGGTTTACAGTAGGTTTTCAATTTTATCTTAGCAAATGAACTTTTTAATGTGGGTTTTAAATTTAGTTCAATGTGAATCGTGGTGATTCAGTGAATCGTACGATTCGAATCGTGAATCGTACGATTTGGCAACGATTCACTAATAGCTACGATTCAACTTTAGATACATATCGTTTTATTGGTGAATCGTACGATTTTGATAACTAACTTGCATTATTGTTTTAGGCTTCTCATTTCTCCTTGTTTCTTGTATATTCAAATCTTTTACCCAACATGTGGATGTATGTCCTAAAGATGTATGGCATTTATGAATCCGTGCACAATTCAGTTTGCCCTTACAGCGAAGTTTTGCAACACAGTTGGCAATCTTATTTGCCTCCCCGCAAATTTGTCTCAATTTCCAGCTGCCACTTTCTTAATCCCTTTCTCAATAATTGATTCAATTCTCCAATTGACAGGACCCTTTTTCTCCTGCACACTTGAGCTGGATTGATGCTTTAAGAATGTTATTTATTGGTTTACCCATTGCAGGGACATTAGAGAATATATGGCAGAAATGACGTAGGTCACCTAAAGGCTGGACTTTCCACAAAAACTAAGCAAGATTTTGGTTTAGATTTGGCATATGAATGCTATTGAACTGCAAAGACAACAGGAAACACTGAGACCTTGAAAAGCAGAAGATGAATATGGAACCACCCTAGAGGGGACCAGTTGAAGGTGGATCCTGAAAACTTGTGTTTTATTCTAAAATAATCTGATGATTTGACTGGAGGACAAACACTAGAAAGCATTCTTCCCTCAGCTTAGCTATGACTGTAATGATGTAGTAGTGGTTTGATCCAGATCAAACGCCCCTGTTTCCAAACTCTGATCAGAGGGGAAAGACTTGTTATATACGAGGATGAGCTAATATTAATTTTTTTTTCTTTAAAAAAATATATACATATATATATATGTATATATGTATATATGTAGATATATATATATATATGTATATGATCAAACGCCCCTGTTTCCGATCATGAGATAACAGGTTCATTTGCAGGGAAGAGCTGTTCATATGTGAGAGAGATGGGAGGAGTGGAAATTCCTTCATTTGGATTGTCCAGTGAGCCGGCTGGATGGAAGAGTTTCCTTAAAGCCACAACTACATCCCTTGGCCTTGGGGTGGAATGAGTCACGAACACATATCTTCGGAGAATGTTTATATAATCAATGTACCAGTTGACAGGTACAAGACTATAATGGAGAATGTTTGTACAGTTATTGCCAAAAGATGCACAGGAAACAAATCTCTAAATTTTTTTCTTTATTGTTCTTGCCTGATTTTGTTACAAAAGCCTCAGCCTCAGGCTTAACAAATAAAATTCACAAAAGAATCCATCTCAAATCATTATAAACATCACTAGAGTCCAGCTAGAGGCTTCTCTTATTCCTTTTTCGAATCTATGCCTGGGCTAGAGGCGCATCTGGTTTTGGGGTGTCAACGGCAACCTTAGCATCTTTCTCCTCTGCAGCTTTCTTTTCCTCCTCTGCTGGTTCCTTGTCCGCCTCGGCTGTCTCCTCTGATGGCTTATCGGTTTTCTCCTCACTCGACTCGGAAGGCTTTGCCTCGTCTTTGCCAACTTGAGGGGCCGCCGTCTTTGTTTCTTCGGACACTAATTCCTTGGTGGCCTCTGCAGCTGGCTCAGACACATCTACCAGTGGCTCTTCCTTCTTAGCCTCAGCCTCATTGCTTTCCTGCAGTCAAAACAAAATTTTGTGTGCAAGTTCCAGAAACAAGTCATTTTCTGAATGTAGTAAACGAAGGTTGTGTTTGTTATATGCTTATCTGAAATCTTTAAATCGTACATGGGAAGCGGCGGCTTCGGCCTCGGCCTCAGCCTTAGGGGTGGCAGGGGCCTCGACAGGGGCGGGAGCCTCCTTGGTGTCCAAGTCTTTGGGTTTGCTGGCACAGGCTCCCATGTTCCACGGATATATGCAGTTGGGATGCTTGGGGGGAGCCTGTACTTTGGGAGACGATTGAGATGGAAGAGCTTCTGCAGTTGATCAACTCGGATACTCTCTCAACTTTCTTGAGGCTGAATGAAGAAAGCAGGGAACGGGACCAAGTTATATATATATAGGAGCCAAGAGAGACGGGGTGGTATGCCTAATAATGAGGAGCGTGATTGTTGATGCGGCCTTTTTGATACCAATTATGGTTTGGCAGAGCTGTTTGTGGACATTAATAATGTCTCTCTACATTGACCTTGTCATTGGAACACCTTACTTCTCGTTGGCGCATACAAATATTTTGGGAGTTGGGACGACGTGGACGGATGTTAGTTGTAACCGTTGCTCTTCTAATATGCCAAAAGGAGATGTATCCATTTTACAATATTTAATTTAATATATATATTTTTGGAATATCTTATAATTCTGATGAGAATAGTTGAATATATAAGCATTTATAAATACGTACTGTTAAGTATTTTCTTTCTATATATAATGTGTTATTAAAACTTCTCTTCATTGATTTTTGAATAAATCTTTTTTTATGCGCCCAAATGAAAATCTGATCACATATATCTACTGGTATATACGTGCAACACGAATGTCCACTCTGCAAGCATTACACTTGGGATGGTATGGAGAGAGGAGGCCTAGGCCCTAGAGAGAACATCAGAACATGGTCGTTCATCCACGGTCGTGACATAAGACAAAAGGTTCAAGCATCTATGAGATAACGGGCTCGTTAAAACATCAACAGACGTATCAAATTTCGTGTTGGGCCAGGCCCTCTTGTTGCACATATCGCTTGGGGATTCATTTATCGTCCCCTTCGAGCTTCTTTGATGAAGCAACAATTGCTTCTTTCTACTTCTGATATATACTTTTGTATCGGAGATCATATACGCTGATATTCTTCTACTTTGCAGTTGTTCATATATGCGTCTGGTAATTGTCGTATGTACACGAGAACATTATACACAAGGCTCATTTTGTTAACACGTTCAGATTTCTCTTTCCAACCCCAATAACAAAAAACACAAAGAAAGAGGTGACTGAAAGTCAACAACATCAGGGAATAGTCAGCTCGATATCAAATTCAATGCCTAGACAAAGCTTCTTAAAATGCTTCAGTAATCAGAAATGCTCAAGAATAATTTTCAGAACCAGGAAGGGTTCCACACTTCAACTACAGTATCAAAGGGTTTTCTTTCTTATCCTGTATTTCCAGCTTTCGTCCTCAATTGTGGTTGACCGAGAAATTAATCTCAACTTTCAAATAAAGCATCCTACAGTATGCTGCAGCTCCTGACTTTTTTCCTTTTTTTTTTTTTTTTTCCCCATGTAATAGAAGACCAACAAAACTAGAAACTAAGAGAGGTAAGGGTACACAAAGAGACCTTTTCCTTCATGGCTGAGATTTCTTGTATTATTTATCCGATTTCTTGTGGCTTTGCAGCGAGAAACCAGGTTCACCTGAAGGAGGAACAGGAAGCTCTGCGGCATTTCTGGAACTCTCTTCTTCAGACAGAGCATCAGCTTCAATCATCTCTCTTGATTGAGTCTCTTGGCTATCAGGATAAGAATTTTTTGGGTTTTCCAAAATGAGCCTTTTGTACATGCTGAAAGCCTGGCCTATCATACTAGCAGGATCTGAAGCATTTGCTGGGAGCAATAAAGTAGTACTCTGGATGACACAGCCGAAAAAGTTGGACAAGTAAATATCATTTTCAGAGATCCATGTAGAAAAATGTGAGGCTAATGCAACCAAGTAAAAGAACTCATACCTCCTTTGCAACATTACTGAAGGCTTGAATATATTGTTCAGCAACTCTCAGACTTGCCGCCTACAAAGTTTGTGGCAACATTACTGATGACTTGAATATATTGGTCAACAGTTTTCGGGCTTGAATATCAACTATTGCATCAATTTTTGTCGACAAACCCCCTCCCCCTCCAACCCCCACCAAACTGAAAAGCAGACAAACATGCTTCAAGCATATAAATACTCGTATTGCAAGAGCAAGAGTGCATTTCAAGAAGTTATATGAGAGATAAACTTAGTTACAGGAAACCTACAGCCATTAGATCATATCCTGCTATTTTCAAAACACAAAGTCATAGAAGAAACCCAAGTAGTTATTCAATCCATGCAAACCTGGTGCCCGTCGGAGTAAAATTACATTTCACTTTGATGAAGGACTCAAGAGCCTTACCTCCACGCCTCCATGTTCTTTGAGGGTTTCAGACACTATGGCAATTCCTTTGGCCGTTGCTTGTGCTCTAGCAAGAATGGCCTCTGCCTCTCCTGGAGGAATAGAAGTAGAAAAAGATGAAGGGCTAGAAAGCTGAATAAGAGATATTAAAATGATAGTGACAATATGGAGTAAACACATACTACATTTGTCACTGAATAAAAATAATTTTGATACGGAGTAAGACCCATATTATATTTGTTGTTGAATACTGAATCCAATTACAAGCTCATCCGTGACTGAGCGGAGGAACAACTAGCAAACTAGGATCTTCTTAAGGAAATTAGTTGAATTCCAGATTCTTTTTATATAAAAATGGGTCGACATATCAATTAAAGCTCAATACTTTTGACAGCAATTACAGCTCTCTCTTTCAAGGAGAAGGGCATAAGGATAAAATATATTATCACTGGCTATAATAACATAACTAACCTTGAGCTCTGTTAACCTGATCCATCTTTGCAGCTTCTGATGCGAGGATCACTGCATTCTTCTTCCCATCCGCAATATTAATATTTGCCTGCCTTTCTCCTGTTGCAATCAATAATCGAACAATATTCATAGATGAAGATATGCTTACTCTTAGTTGATAAGATACTGATGTCCAAGGAAAAGTTTCTGAAGTATAGCAAATTTTCTTTTAAAGGCGTGATAACATAGAGCAGCGTTCATATTTCCTTCCTCCTTTGTTTCCCCTTTTGGTTTTCTTTCTCTTTTATTTGGCTTTGGGGAAGGAAGATTCAACAGATTTCCTATTAATTGTTTGTTCAAAAAGTTCCTTTGTAGCTTTCAGAATAGGAATGATAAGAAAGAAATCATCAACAATGAAAATACCGAATGGCCTCAGGAAACAGAAAGAGGCAGATTTCTAGTGGTTAGACAATTCCAAGAAGCCCTGAGACCATGTACTGAGCCATCCCTAGTAACAGATGGTAGATATCCTTTGGAATATAAAGATGCCAAAGAAAACCTTCCATTCTGATTTTTGTACTTCCACTACAGATGGTAGATTTCCTTTCGAATATAAAGATGCCAAAGAAAACCTTCCATTCTGATTTTTGTACTTCCACTACTGTTCAAGTGGGAATTAAGTTATTCAAATTTCTGAGATGTCTTCCTTGATTTGTTATACCATGCTTTCATTCAATTAATTACTAAATGCATTCAAATCAGATTTCTCTTTGGAACGTGCCTCAATTAATCACTACTGGGAGAATATTAAGGACATGCAGAGAAATAATGGACAGATTGACACACACATATAATTTATTTCATACAAATGCAGGAGGGGATATATAGTTCCGAATATTTGAATATAGTCCTCCAACTGATTAGCAGCATATGGCACAACAAAGCACACCAAAGCTCCTTGATTGTAGGTTTCAGCTTTTCAGACAGACAAAAAGCTGAAATATGATTAAAGACAAGAAAAGGGAAAAAAAATCTCTTACCTTCTGATTCCAGAATCTGGGCCCTCTTTTTGCGTTCTGCCTCTGCCTGCATCTCCATGGCTACCCTCACTCCACGAGGTGGAGATATATCCCCTGGAGAGGAAAAACATGAGTTTGAGGTGTTTCCGTAGCAATTCATAACTGATCTGCTAAATTGAGAATATGTCTAGAAGAATATTGCACACTTATTTCATAACGAAGACATTTTAGCCCCCAATCTTTTGCAGCATCATTGATGGCCATCTGCAAGAAAGACACAATGTCAAGCGGTCAATTTCGAGCAGGGAAAAGGCAAATACATCTTTTCCGAACAAAGTCCTTCACTACATAACACCAAAATTTTCAACCTCAGCTAGTATCATTCCATCATCTAGCATAGACGAAGAATAGCTGACGTCTTTGTAAAGGAAAAAGCATATGTATTCATCACTAATCTACAAAAATCATGTAAAACAATGGCAATTCATCCCATATCTTCCAGTTAATTGTCTAGACTAATCCAAAAACAGTAATGCTAATAATAACTTACAGAACACATTTTTCTTGACTGGACGCTGTAATACACAACATTAAAACCTCCGAACATCGACAAATATCTTCCTAAAGCAATGAGTATTCATCACTAGAAAAAACTAAAATAGACTATATAGAGTAGCAACGCAAAATGAATGAATGATAGGAGATTCACATAATTTATGTGGAGTGGTAGGCATTAAAGAGAAATGCTCACCACAATCTTTTCATTGAGAGTGTCCCTTTCCTCAAAAGTCTTGTCGAGAGTGATTTTCCCAATCTCACTACGCATAGTTGTCTGGGCCAACTGAATCACTGCATAAAGCGGATTCTCAACTCCATAGGACGCCAATTTAGGATCTACAATCTGTAATTTTTGATCCACCAATCCAATCAACTCACAAAATTCATCTACAAACCCTAGAAAAGAATGAAACCAAACTCCGAGGAGCTACTCAAAACAAAATTAACCAACAAAACCTAGAGAAAACACGGAACAAGAATTCCACTATCATTTTCATTAAACAAAATCAATCAACAGAAAGCTAGAGAAGGAAATCAAAGTTAATGAACACGTGCCTTGACATAGAGAACGCCATCTATCAAAATGCTGACGTTATCCTTGGTAATAGCTGACTGGTCCGGGATGGGAATGGCTTCTTCCTTCAGAGAATGTACATAAGCAATCCGATCCACCAATGGGATCAGCAAATGAATCCCTGGCGTCAATGTTTTCACGTATCTTCCGAATCGTTCTATCACGTAGGCTTTCCTCTCCGGCACGATTCGTATTCCCCAATTCACTGGCCGCGGATTCTCATACCTGACCTCAATAATTCAAAAATAAGCATAAGCATAACAACAGTAATTATTTATTTATTTATTTATTTACTTATACGGAAATGTTTATGTACTGATGGGAGTCATGGCAAGACCTGGTGCTAGGGTCGCGGGAGTTACGGAAATGGCGGATGGAGGTGGAGGAAAAAGGATAGTGCTGACGTGGCGAGAGATCCTTGGTTCCGGAAGCGATTTGAGGCTGAAGGAGTAAGTGTTTCAGAGGCCGGAGCTTACTGACTGAGCTTGATCTCACTACGTTCATGGCTACTGAGTCAACTCGGTGGAATTTGGGGTTTTAAGGCGTAGTAATGAAGGCCCGGTTCGGAAAAGCCCCTGTAAAACCCAGAGCACAAAGTCACTTCGTTAAAATTACCAATCTGCCCTCTAAGGTACTATAATCACAAAACATTACTCTCTTATTTATGAAAATGACCCCACTTTAGGGCTCGTTTAAATTAATTTTTTTAAAAGTGTTTTTTGAAACAATTTTTGGAAAAAAATATTTTTCAAAATTTGAAAATTTTGACTTCTAGAAAAAATTATTTTTAAACCTTTTTCAGAGTTTCAATTTTTTTAAACGTCAAACCAAATAATTATTACAAAAAAAAATCTACTTTTTTTTTAAAAAAAATATTTTTTCCTTAAAAAAACCAAATTCAAACAAACCCTTTGTTTTACTTTTTCTTGGGGCTGTTAGAATTTGATTTTGAAAGAATTTTGAGTGTCAAGTTTGTTCACTAATCTAACATCCCTTGTATTAGATGTTATATAGGGATCCTTCGTGACCCTTTTTTTTAATAAATAATTTGTTAAGATTTCTCTTCTATGATGTCTCTTATTTATTTTCTTCTTTGCATCTCTCTCTCTCTTTTTCTTTTGGCTCATATATTATTCATGCTCAAATTTAGGTTGAAAACCAAAAAGTTGATGAATGGCAAAACACTATCACCTAAAATGATGGCATGAAAGTATATGGAGAAGAAAAAGGAAATTTGGCCCCATATGCTTAAATTATTTCTCACCATTAGGCCACCCTTCCCTTATAAAATTTTCTCTAATTTTCTAGAAATAAAATAAGTACAACTAGATATTTTTTTTTGTAAATAATGTAATGTGAATCAAAATGTGGTTATTATTATTATACAAAAGAGAAAGTGATCCTCGTCTCAATATACATCTCAAAGAAAAAGAAAAAGAAAAAAATACTGTCCATTTACGCCCACTCAAATCAAAGCAAAAATAGATAGAAAAGGGAGTATAGTTTCCTATCGCCTTCTCCTCTCATTCCCTCGTGCCCTAATACTTGCACACTTTTGAAAAGCTTGGCTGAAACATCTAGGAGAAGAAAACAGAAAGCAAATGAAATTTATAAATTTCATTTCATTTCACAAAAAACGTATATGGTCTTATTTCAAATAAGCCTCAAATCTAATCGACATATTTTAATTCACAGCTTAAATAAGTGACCGGGCAAATATATAATTACAAATTCGTCTTTAACAATTGAAGTATTTAGATAGAATTTCATTAGCATAGTATCAAATTACAGATAATAATTTAGAAAGGCTAATCATTAACATACTATATTAGCTGACACTCATTGGGAAGGCTTTTTCTCAACTACTTCCAGTTCGATAAGGATTAATCTCAAGTTTAATGTGATTTGGAGACATCTTATCTCAAACCAAAAATACAGGTAATGCGATCATCATGTCGTAATGAAAACAGCAACCTAATTGTAATGGTGACAAGGCTAATTATACATTTGCGTATGAAATTTACATGATTATCTCACGACCACGTAAGTGCTTGTCCTAGCATAAAATGCAATGCACAATCTCTCACTTGAAAGTCGCACACTTGTACCCAGTGCATAAGCCAGTGGTACTGCTATAGGGAAACAATGAAACGGGTCGATTGAGCGGCAACTCAGGAATTGGTTTTTCCAAATTTAGAAACTCCACCACATCCTCCATATTGGGCCTCCCTTTATTCTCATTCAAAGTACAAAGCAACCCAACTTCTATTACCCGAATCACCTGCTCCGTATTCACCACATTACCCATTTTCCCGTCTACTAACCTGATCTTTTCGTCCCTTTCTTGCATTACCCAAGCCAGGTCCAACAGGTCCAGCTCTCCCGGATTCGATTTCCGGCCCCGACCCGCCACAACCTCCAACAGGAACAATCCAAATTCGAACACATCGGCTGTCTGACTCACGACTGACTCGAAGCGAGTCGACTCAGAAGAAGGCAGAACAAAACCAAAATCACCCAAAACAGCTCTTAGACTAACATCCAGGAACACACTGCTTGTTTTCACATTCTTGTGAGCGAGTTGCTTCGAGTGAAGATAACTCAATGCCTCAGCTACGTCTTTGACGACCTTAAAACGCCTGGTCCAGGGCAAAACACCAACCCCGAATAGCCATTTGTCTAAGCTACCATTTGGAATATAATCATAGACAACATCGGTTTCTTGGTGGCTAAAGCACCAACCTCTGATGGGAACCATATTAGGATGGCGAATTTTACTCACTGCTTTTATTTCTTTATGCACCCTCCTCTTATCCAATCCGTGAGAAGTGAAGAACTGAGGCGAGAAGCGCTTCACAGCAACATTGCATCCGTTCAACATGCTGCCTTTATAAGTAACACTCCTGGCATCGTTACCCAGTATCTGTCGCTCGGTGAAACCTCTCGTAGCATTGAAAATTTCTGCTACCGTGAAGCGTCGAGGCTTGTTTGGTGGCGTCGGTCGTTGCTTTTTCTCGGGCAGCACAACTGTTGTTGCAGCAGAACCCTCATCTTTCCTTCTCCTGTTGAAGTGAAAATTAAGCAACACAGCAAACAAGAGTACAACGACGGCTACAAAAATTAAGAAACTTGTTGGTGTTCTGTTGTGAGCGCCTCGAGCTGGATTCTCTCTGCTCTCCATCATGATCTTGCTTTCACACGCTTCTGCTGGAGGGACACGAAGAAAAGCTTGGCTGGTGGCCGTGAAATTCCAGGATAAAATGTTGTGGATTTGCGTATGATTGCCAGTAGAAGCAGAAAAACCAACGAACATGTACTCATTCAGGAAAGGGGAGAGGTCAAGAGGGCCTGAGTAGACTGGTTTGGATGGATAGTAATCTTTGTCATCACCCACAAGACGTACATCTATACGCCGCTTTTGGCCATCATATGAAATCCAAGCTTGGTGAATTGAGCCATCCTTAAGGTAAACACCTGCGTCTGAGACGTTGATGACCTGGGTTGAAACTATGCTGCCTAAATTGATGCCAATATGGTTATCATTTGGGTCACCAAACTCAGGGTTCTGGCGAGTGTCAAATTCAATGGCGACGCTTTTGTAATCTTCATCACAGGCATCATTGAGCGTGCCAAGCCATGGACCGGGCCTACCGACAGTGAATTCATCAGGGACTATGATGAAGGATAGGCCACTACCACCATCCAAGGTGGTCTTGTTATTTGGAGGCAAAGGAGAAGAAGAAGAAGAGGAAGCAGCAGCTTTCTGAAATTGGAAAGAAAAGATGGTTTGAAAGGAAGCAGGAGTTCGAGTGAGGGGGTCGAAGAGGCGGATTGGTGAGGCAAAAATAGCTCGACCAGCGAGATGCCTGATGTCATCAGCTTCTTTTGTTGCATCAGGTATCTGGACAGAGGCTTTTCCAGTAGAGATAATGGCACTGCCCAAGAGATTGATATCTTGAATGGTGGTAGAGGTGAAACGGGGGAAGGAGAGGTGTTTTCTTACAGTGATTGCAGGGCCACGAGCTGGTTTCTTGTGAGCTGAATCAATTGAAATGGGGTATAGTAGGACGAGTGTGATGAACAAGATTAATGAGGGCCAATCCATGGAGGTCAATCCTCAATGGTTCATGAAGAAGAAGACTACACCTGGTGAAACCCACAAAAAAGAGAGAATTTCGCTTGGCTACGTTAGTGTTTTGCACACACACAGAGAGATATAGAGAGAGAGAGAGAGGGCCCTGCCACTTATCGTCTTGTCGTCCATCATTCATTAAAATCCAAAAACAGCCGGAATGTGGACATTAGCTACGTTTGTGGTGTCTAATCTAATGTATGCCAAAGGTTTTTTATCCAGTCCTAGCTTCCAGTTTGCCAAAGATTAAGATGGTCCCCGCAGGCTGCATGGTATGCCTACTCGGGACGTGATTGCCCTTGTCCCTAATCATCAATATGACGTACGTGTAAATAAGGAATAGATTTATGTAAGATTTGAACAAAACAGTTTCAAAAAAAAAAAAAAAAAGGATTTATGAAAGAGGACAATCACACACACATCAATAATTCAAAACATCAATCTCGGTCGACCACAATTTTTAAATCAGAGCAAGATCCCATTCTTAAGTGTATTTTGAACAAAATCTCATGTCCGCACCATGTACATATAATTGATAAGATTGAGCTCTCCTTCCTCTACTAATTAAGAGAGAGCGACCTGGGTCAATAATGATAGCCATGACAGTACCATCAAAAATTGTCAAACAGAAGGGGACTACAACATTTATGTTAGCTATATATACACACACACATATATGACAACCTCACTCTTCATTAGAAATGTTGTCACGGGGCGGTTTTACTAGTCTAGTAAAGAACGACTACGATATGTTTCCCTCCCAAAGAAACTCGAACATTTTCTCTCTAGTTGTGCAAGGAGTCATCGTTTGTTTACATACGAATCATCTTCCCCGTGGCAGGCATTTGTCATTTGGCCTAACAAAATTGAAACCACGCTAGAATAGAAACCTTTCATTGACAATCAAAGACAACAACCTCACTTCCTGGACTAGCTGGGAATCGGAGAACAAGGCATTTGGCACTTTTGACATCTAACAGCAGAAATGTGTTAAGAGGTTGGATTATCCCACATCTTATATGAATTTCCAAACTAATTTTTTTGTTTCAAGATACAGAGAGGGCTTCTGCTGCGTACTCCGCCAAGTTAACAATTTTTCCACTCATACTCATTTCGTAGTGTACACTAAACACTGAAAAGCAAGCAAAGCAGCTTCTGGATTGCAGCAACAATTTCAGAGGCAATCAAAAAAGAGAATGATATCATATTACTTGCAGAATGAGAAACAAATATGTATTAGCGAAACAACAAATGAAAACATAACAGGTCATTTAAGCCAAATTCAAAGCTCAAAACTGTTGTAAATTCAGCTAAAACAAAATGCTATAGGCCTCCCTCAAGATAAACTTAAATGGGGATAAAACTCGCACAGGCAAGCCCAAACACAAAATGCAATGGAATGTGCCTACTACCTAACTTATTCCTCAACTATTGTTCCCTTCTCGCTGACGTAGATACCATCAAGAAATTTACGGATATCCTTGTTCTTGACATGGCATTTCTGTCAAAGTAAACGCAGAGAAGAAATATCAGCAATTGCACAAACGTTAAGAACTTGAACTCATGAAATAAAAACAAATATCAGCCACGTCATGCACTGTCACAGAAGCAACGCACAAACACAAATGTAGATGGAATAAATTACCTGGTTAATCAGGGCACAAGACCGAGAAACAAGTTCAATGTCATTGCCATCCAATACCAATTCATCCTTCACCTTGTCAGACCGAAGGATACTAACACCATCAAGCATATCCACCTTCCTCACCTGTTGCAATCATTCATCTATGAGCGTGAGCCAGTTGACCAATAAATGAAAAGATTACAAGTGTTCACAAAATTCACACATTCACTTTCGACAAAATAATCTGCATTCTCTACTTGATGACACACAAACAACCAAACCTCCTCCCCCCCCCCCCAAAAAAAAAAAAACAAAAGGAAAAAGCACACCTCAGTCCTTTCCAAAGATTGGGGACATAAAAAGGATGTAATCACATATACCTCGTCATAAGTCAGTCCACTCTATTATTAGCCTATTTGGAATAGTCTTATCTGAAATCTTAAATCTGATAAGTATCTTATCTGATAAATGTCTTATAAGAAATAAATGTGAAATACAATAAGACTGTTTGGTTTGTTAAATTACTTTGACAATAGAATTATCAATTTTGACTCATGATATTTTAATTTTATAATTAAATAACAAATATAAAATTTAAATATTAATTAATTTTTATTTTTGTTTTAAAAATTTTAAATTTTTGAAATTTTATTTTTTAATATTTAATTTTTAACATTTTTAATTTTAAAATTTTTTAATTTTTTTATTTTTAAATTTTTAAATTTTAATATTTAATATTTTATTTTAAATTTTAAATTTTAAATTTTAAAATTTAAATTTTGGATTTTAAAATTTTTATTTTTAATTATTTTCTAACTGATAAAATATAAGATAAAATATAAATATCCTGAACCTAACTTATTTTTTATAACTACAAATAAGACCTCTTAGTATCTTATTAGTATCTTATAAGTGTCCAGTTATAATAAGCTGATAAAAGCTCCAAACAAACACAGCGTGTGTACAAGATAGGATAAAGAAGCCGGTATCTACAAGTATTCAAACTTAAGCCACATGCATCACTGAGATGAATTTCCTGATAGCACTAATCGAAATGTGAAAAGCATTTAATCAAACAAATACCATGGCAACTGTAAACTGATTTTGAAAATGAAAAATGACAGGCATCACATTATAAAAAACATTCATCACACAGCATTCAGTTTTTTCAAATAACGGATTACATTCGGGAGAAATGCAAATGGTAGAGAACATTTTCACAGACACGTCAAAATCTAACACCACATTTCAAAAATTAAGTATTTAAAAAAAAAGAAAGAAAGAAGAAGATTATATATTGTCTATTTATCGCCTTTAAAACAAGTCAGATTCGGATTCTCTCAAAAAGATGAGTTGCACTTGACGCATTACTTACAAACTGAATGGCAGTGAGATTAAAACCAGGACCTACTTGCAACAATAAAAAGAAAAAAGCATACAGAGGCATATATGAAAATGTACCCTCTTCTCGCCAAGGAAGTTGCGGATCTCAATAGAGCGGTTGTTGTTAGTGATGGAAGCGTTGATGGGGAAGTGAGCGTAGACGAAACGCATCTTGTAACGATAACCTTTGGTGACGCCGGTGATGAGATTGTTGACGTGGCTGAGTGCGGTGCGGATGGCGGCGGTGGTTTTCCGGGAACCGAACCAAGCGTCGACCTTGAGTTTCTGCTTTCCGGTCTCCTCGTCCTTGATGAGCTGGAAATCGAGGTTCAAGTGCTTAAAATTGCGCACGAGCTTGCCACGTGGACCCTCCACCTCGATCACCTTGGCTTTCACCTTGATTTTGACACCGTCTGGGATGTTCATTGTCTCTGATGACAGAATAGTCTTCATCTTCACACTCTTTCCCTCTCTGCGTGCGTGCTCTGTGTGTGAGAGGAGTGGTGAGGCAGCAAAAACCCTAGAGGAGGCAGGTGGTTATATATCGACCACACTTCGATTGCATGAGGAGAGGCTAAAAGCCCTAGCTTTTGCTTGGGCCTGATAAACACCATGTTTGTCTTGGGCCTCAAAGTTGTAAGTCACAACACCCCTACAGGCCTATAAGATACTAACATTACAGTAATTACATTCTTGACCCACTGGGTCCACTGCCTCCGTCGTCTTTAGTTATGTTTCTGGTCGTATGTCCTTGTGCCCTCGGCCCTAACTTGGTTACAAACACTACCCGTCCTAATTTCTCCATTTCAAATCATTGAAGTGGTGTAATTACTACAAAGTAAAATTAATTTATTCATGGCTTTATTTGGCTTAGTTGTGACTTGTGAGATTTCAATTATTGAACTGTAGAGCTTTTAATAGTAGAACCGTAGATTTCACTTTGTTTTTAGGATGATATTGAATTTTCAAAAATATGAATTAATATTTTAAAAATAAAAATAATTTCTGATATAATGTAAAAACAATTTATCAAAAGCTTTTTATTTAAAAGCTTCAAATTGGACCTTCTAAAGTTTCAACTTTTCTTTACTTCAACTTTTGAATAAAAATTTAAAGATAGATTATACAAGCGAACTTCAACTTTTTAACTCACAAAAAAGTAATTTTGCGTGTCTAAAAGTTTGGCCAACACAAACTCTATAACACTATTTGGATTCAGGGGCGCGGGGGGGGGGGGGGGAGGTTGATAAAAGAAAGGAAGAGAGAGTCTTATAAAGGAAAGGAGATGAAAGGGCTAATTCTTATTTGGATTGAAAAAATTTATAAAAGAAATTATCATAAAAGATTGTAGATTTGTCTTATTTGATTGGGAAGGAAGTGAAAGAAATGGATGAATTTTACATTTGAATATACCTTTATATCCTTTTTCTAATTTTATGATTAAACACAAGAGAATGATAAAAAAAAGGTCATTACAAAAAAATAATAAATAAATCATTTCTTTTTCCTCCATTTCCATCCAAATTGGAGAAATTCATTTTAAAGTTTTTGGAGGGATATGTCATATTCTTATTTAATCCCATATCTCAGCATCTGTCCTGCCCAAATAAAGAAAACGATTTAAGAATTCCTCCAAATCCATTCCCCTTATTCCATTTCCCTCAATCCAAATGGGGATAAGAGCTAGTTCGGTTTTCTCATTTTGAAAGCAAGACTTGCTTTTAAAGCCTAAAAGTACATCATGAAAAAATAGAAATTTTTAAATATAGAAGATAGTTTTTTCTTTTACTTCTCCTTTTGCTTTTTGCTTGAATGGGTTTTAGAAATTCTATAGACAAAAGTACCCTCGTTATTTTTACTATTATTATTTTTGAATTACAATTCAAAATACATAAAAATAATAAAATATAATAATTAAAAAATACTTAGAAGTTTTAAATTTAAGTAAAATATAATTTTAATTAATTAAGTAGTTTTAACAATAAATTAGAATAATTCTAATATAAATAAAGTTAATAAAATATATTTTTCTTAATAATCACTAAAAAGTTAATTTGACAAATTAAAAAGTAAAAATAAAAATAATAATTCAATTAAAATTTAAAATATTTTTATTTAATAATTTAATAATATTAAATTTAATTTTTAACAAATACAATTGTAATTTCTTTAGAGATTGTTTAAACTAGTAAAAATATCATTAAAATAGAACAAAAAAATTTTATTATTACAAATTTCAAAATACTATTTTGGTAATTTAGACAACTAACCGTTATTTCAAATATAAAACTAAACACTATCTTATTTAATAAAAATTCGTTCTATATATAAATGACCAAATATATTTCCATTTCCACTATAAATTCTTTTAATCAAAAGTCCATTTCTAAAAGGCCTTATCTTCGACCAAAAAAAATTCCTTATAAAAAAAACAGTATTTTCAAATTGAAAGCCAAGTTAGCACTAACTCTTTACTTTCACAGATCAAATGATATATGGTCCATATCTCCCTTCTTATAGTTATGGCATAATAATAACTATTATGAGATAATCTAAATCTCAAATGTGATGATCTGATTTATAGATTTGAAAACCAAAAACAACAAAAAAAATTATTGAAAGTTAGTAGCGATTACAAAAAAAAAAAAAAAAGATATTGCCTTGAGTCATTTGATATGAAAAGAAAATTAGGTAATCATAAAGATCATATCATTTACTCAATTGTGTTCCTAAAGCAGCATAAAGAAAAATTCCCACTTCAACATCAAAACAAAAACCACTCCAACTAAAAGAAAGAAAGGATATAAGATACCCCTAGGTGCATGAGTGAGTTGGTAAGTGGCCAGGTAATTGGGGTGGAAATACTCCGACAACGCGGGTTCGAATCCGTATGGTGGCAGTTCCCTGTTAAAATATTGTGGGACTGCTGCTCGGTTCGTGACCTATTGGTCCTCTCCCTGGCAGGGCTGCCACTCATGCTTGTGGGGGCGGCTGCTGGGTTCGTGACCCGTTGGTCCTTTCGCAGCCACTCATGCATCATCTCGATTTTTTTAACAAAGAAAGGACATAAGATTGATGTTTTCTTTTAAATATATTTTTCTTTAAGTTGCAGACTATAATTGATTGTTTTCTTTATGTTGTAAACTTTATATTTAAAGTAACGAAAATATATGTTAGTACAGCATCGTAATAAACAAAACGATATGTTTTTTGTTTTGGAAATGGTGCATTAATGTACCACTTTCTAATTTTAAAATTGGTTTATATTCCCCATAAAATTTTCAAATTGGATGTTTTTCCTTTGACCAACGCTAGTTACACTCTAGGCACATTTCATACTTGCAATCAAGTCTAATAGATAAGCTAATAATAGAGTTATTGTGTAACATTTAAAAAGATGTAGGGTTGTTAAAGTGTTTGAAAACTACACAATTTTATTTTGAGATAAAATGTGTTTTACACTTGTAATTATATGTGGAAGTGGTGAATAGTATTTTACCCAATGACGAATGCAACTTTTGAACAATATAAAACACCGTTGACTTATAAGTGACTGGGGAGACTTGAAAAGAAAATTGAAGAAAAGGTGGCAGGTGGACTTAATGTTAGAGGACTACCCGATCTAGCCTCGTTCTATGCTAGCAAAATAATTTTTCTTAGAACTTGTTGTTTTTTTTTTTTTGACAATACCCGCAGCAATTTAACTCTCGAAATTTAATTAGTTTGGATATTCTTACTGTATGTACCAATTAACAGAATTGGAGCTCATCAGAACCCCGTTACACAAGGTGGATTGGTATGGAATAGTTTGGTTTAAACATCATATTCCCAAATATGCCTTTTATTGCTGGCTTTTGTGATATAATAGGTTCCCAACAATAGACAGGCTAATCTCCTGGAGACTCTCTGTTAATCCTTTTTTGTGTTTTTTGCCATTTTTGCATTGAAGACCACGAGCACCTTTTCTTTTACTGCCCTTTTGTTAAAAGAATCTGGAACCATGGGTGGAGGAAGTATAAGGGGCCAGTTAACTTGAAATATTAGACGGAGGTATCTAGCTGGCTCATTTCACAAGCTAATTCCCAATCATTGCAAGCTTATTTGTCTAAGCTTTTCTTAGGAGCGTTTGTTTTCCATATTTTGAAGGAGCAAAACCAGATAATTCACAATGGAAAAGTCTCAACAGAAGAACAAATTTTTGAGAATTTCGAATTCGACATCAGAAGTAAAGTGCAAATAATTAGGAAAATTAAAAATTCTCTTTTGAATCAGACAATTCTTAGAGTTTGGAATGTATATGTTTTATGTTAGCAGCCTACTTCTTGTACATTTGTTAATATGAATAAAATTTTAATTACTTAGCAAAAAAAAAGATTACCAAATTTTGGGTTGGCACAATATGAGCCTAGCTAAAAGTAGAGTGGGCCCTTACCTATTTTAGCTAGCTAGCGGAAGATGTGTGGCACGCAACCCATCCCACAAAACTTTATGTAATATCATGATGGAGTCAATTTATTGCTAATTTACCAGAAAGGAAATTACAGACGTATTCAAGATGGAGAAAGCGCAGGTAGAAGACCAACCATAATCTTTCGAAGAAACATTACCCTCATGCTTTTGCATTTCCTTTAAATGTTAAGAAGTAAGGACAAAGTCTCGTCAAGTAGGTATGCATTCTTGTCATTTCGCTCTCATATTTATCCAAAGTAACGCAACTAACAAAGCTGAACCCGATAGTGGTAATCCTTGTTTGATAGCTTTTTAATTAGGGATTTGGATCCTTTCTTAGCTATGATTCTATGCTAACATTCTAACAATGTATATCAACCTTTTATTTCTCTTGAAAGATTTAAGATTTATTTTCCCTCCCATGATTTGGTAAACGATTAATTGAGATATGTTGTTAAAATGTTAGAATAAATATCAGGTAGAAGAAGATCTTGATCTATTGATTTGCTGCACAAGGCAGTTTTTACATGAATTTTGCCCCCTATATTAATTAGGAAAAGCTTTAATTAATTTCAACCCTTGTAGTTCAACCATGAATAATCTGCGAAGGAAACCCAAAAAAAAATCCCAAAAACACATGCCCAAATTTATGAACGAACATATTTAGTTTCCCAACTAGCAAGTAATTAGTGGAAGTAATCCAGAGGATTCTTCTCATCAAGTAATATATGTTTCCCCAATTGCACCAGCTTTGTGTCATGCTGCCTGGCTGATTTTGTTAAATTTTTTTCTACTTTACTTTTTCTTTTTATGACAATTATATTAATTGAAACTTCATAAAAATAAAATCTTTGAAGACTCAAATTGGGAATGCCCAGAGAGCATGAAACAGCAAAGCACAAAATCTCCTAATAAAACTGATCTAAAAATAAATAAATTAATTTAAATTGATATGACACAAGGTTATTAATATTTTTTACCCCGTGAAGTTCGAACCCATAATCCTAACGCACTTAAGTTACACCTAATTTCAAGTATTAATATATTTCTTTTTATCAAGTTTCCAAAAGGGTTAAGATGAAACTAGACCATAATATTGGCGACCAACTATATAGTCATTATACACGTAAAAGATTTTGTTGCTGCATCAGCATATGATCAAATCTCTCAGCACAGTCCAACACAAGTAGGAGCTAGAAGACCTGCACACGTGTTTATTGGGGGACACATGCCTGCCTTTATATACCTTTAACTTTATACATATAGATATGATAATATACTGATGATCATCAGAAATTTAGGAAGCAGCAAATCAAAGTAGAAATATATAACAGCGACGGACGCCAAACCAACATAATCCAGGCACTTTTCCGATTCGAAATTGTTCCTGACATTCAATTCATATATATATATAATTGGCATATAGCAAGAGAAAGTAATTAGGTAAGGCTGATATCGATCAGGTATGGACGTGAAGAGTTGGATAGGTGGTGCACGACTAGCCACTGGAATGCTAGTGGTTCAGGCCATCGCAGCAGGCATGCAACTTCTTTCTCGGGTTATACTTACACAAGGCATGTTTGTTTTTGCTCTCATGGTCTATCGCAACATCGTCGCTGCTATTTCTGTTGCCCCTTTTGCTCTCTTCCGACATGATAGGTTTGTCTACATTAATTTTCCTTTAAATTAGTTAGCTATTGCTGTTGCTATATATATATATATATATATATATTAGTATATATATTTTCACACAGAAATGATAATCAATATTGGACTTAATAGATTTTGTGCCTTTATATATATATATATATATATATATATTTATATATATAAATGATCTCCATGACAGAGGTAACCAAATGAGGATTACTTTGTCAGCTTTCTTCTGGCTCTTCATGGCTGCGTTAACTGGGTAAGTTCAAATTCGTTTGTCATTAACCCAGCCAACCCCTCAGAGATTACTAAAATTAGTTGGGATCCAGAGAATTTCATTAACGGATCGCAGGATGTCAACCACATGTACGTACGTATGCGTTGGTAAAACACTAAAACTAGATGGATCATGAGTATATGGGAATTAATTGACAGGCTACCAAAAGCGGCCATTACGACAAAGTTTTGGCAAATGTTTCATTCCGTAAATATGTTGATAAGCCTAGCTAGCTTATCTTATACATATTTATATACATGTAAATACATTAGCCGCCGCCCATGCAAAGTACGTAGAGCTAGGTCACATATCAGAGCCGGCCACTCTCATTTCTTGTCTCACTTCCATCACCAATTCATTGCTCTGATGGATGCATGGTTTGTCTTTTTGGGGCCAATCTAGCTACCTAGCTCACTCATAAGTATTGTCACGGTTTACACAAAATGATGATATATATAAATATTACATGTTTAATATTTTACGTGACAAACACGTATAATTAAAGATATGCGCAACAGCTCGTCAGCTAAAAGCATTCTTAATTTGGTTCTTCGTGATGGAACACTTTTATCGTGTAAGTTCCATCTGTGTCTATTTTCCTTAATTACTCATGATGCATGATGCAGGATATCAATGGCTTCGGGATTTTTCTATTATGGCCTGCGAGATACTACCGCCACTTATGCTACCAATTTTCTCAACCTAATTCCAACCATTACCTTTCTATTCTCTATCATTTTAAGGTATGGTGTATATAAAGATATTCATGACTAGCAAGTTTAAATTCTATATATACATGAGTATAATCTAATTTTCAGTTACATGTTTAATTTTGTTCATCAACATGATCTTTAATTATGTATATTGTCCTGAATCTGATAATTAACAACTAACAACATTTAACTATTTTAATTAATTGCTGATGGATCGATGGATGCATGTTATCCGGCCGGTCATATTGAAGAATAGAAAAACTAGGACTCAATACTAAACTCGGGAAACTCAAGGTTTGTGGTGCAAGCCTATGTCTTGCAGGAGCACTAACGAGTGCTCTCTACGAAGGAAAAGTGATTCAGTTTATAAGTCGTCGTCGTCTTCATGTCATTTCCAACCTCAAAACCAAGCACAACTGGAGCCGTGGGACTATCTTTCTTTTTGGCAGCTGCGTATCGTATGTCCTGTGGTTCATACTACAAGCTAAGCTGGTCAAAGTATTCTCCCATAGATACTGGGCCACCATGCTTACCTGCATCATTGCATCTCTTCAAAACACCGTAATAGGCTTATGCATAGATACAAACAAATCTTCCTGGCGATTAGGGTGGAACCTCCAATTAGTTACTATATTTTATTCGGTAAGACTCTGCTTATTAGCACCTACCAAACTATTCTTTTGCATTTTTTGTTCGGCTCTTTCCCATTGATGTGATGTTTGCGCATCCATCCAAATTTCATATCTAGTTTGTTTCTGAAGATATTAATAAATCTAATGTTCAGATTTATACTTTTCCTTTTTTTTTTCCCCCAAAAGTATTGCCACTGATCAAGTCATACATGCAAAATTCAAATTGAATTATCCTATTATCTTATTCCTATAAATTTGTCACTGGCAATAATATTTGGATTATTGTTTCTGGGAACACAGTGTCAGGAACAATAGATATACATATTGTTGACTTGTGCTCTAATTAATTCATGTGTATATATATATTTTTTGGCAGGGAGTATTGGCTACTTCTGTAACGTTTTGCTTAGTATCATGGGTAGTTGCAAAACGAGGACCAACTTATCCCTCCATGTTCAATCCGTTATCACTAATTTTTGTTGCCATTTCGGAGGCTTTCTTTCTCGGTGAAGAGATCACCATCGAAAGGTATATATGCATATGCATACGTGCGTCATCTATTTATATTATGATGCTAATAATAATATTTAATAGTTGAAATTAATTGATATATATATATATATATATTATCAATTATTGATTATTGAATGCCTGAGCTTGAACAATTCTTAATTATTGAATTTGATTTTTTTTTTTTTTTGGTTTAGCACTAATTTAGCCTTAATTTTACTTTGGTGGTGGAAAATTGTTGCATAAGTGCAGCTTGCTTGGCATGGTTCTCATCATAGTTGGATTGTACACGTTCTTGTGGGGAAAGAACTTGGAGTTGAAAATTGCAGCAGCTGCCCCACAGATGAAAGAAAATGTTGATAATGAAGCTGCAGAAGTATTGTCTGATCAACCCGTAGGAATGCAATTAACATCGTTATTAGTCCCTGCTGATTCGCTCACTAACACCGCCAGCAATCTTGCTTGCTCAACATGAAAAAAAATCTCAAGTTTTCAATTGAGATAATTGGGGTTGGATCGAGTACTATTTTTACGTCGACCTCCTGATAACATGTCTCCTCTGCAGATACAAGGAAAAAAAAATGCCCATTTCTATATAACGCCTATGTCTATTATAATGGAAGCTGATTAGAGAAAGGAAAAACCTGGAAAAAATGTCATTTCTGTATAGTGCCTATTTTTATTATATTGAAGTAGTTGTTTATCACATATAGAGGGAAATAAATAGGAGAATCCGTGACCTTACAACTGTAGGTGGAGAACAACTACTTTGTTGACGTATCTTTTGATGTAAAGGACATACTATTGTGCTCTGATAGAAAATTTGTTAACAAAAGAACTAGAAAATTTGTTAACAAAAGAACAGTTAGGTCACTATGTAATGCTTGAAATGTGGATTTGAGCATCATGGCATACTTACTGATTTTGGTCGTTATTTTGCCGCTTGTAAAGTTTGTTTTGACGAATCAAAGTAATTGCTTTAGTTAGCCAAAAAAAAAAAAAAAAAGTCTGCTGCCACAAAATGAAATTTCATTAATGAAATATATACATACATACATAAATTTCATTATATAATATTGTCCTAGATGGTTTGGGACACAATATGACAATATTTTATAAATTGGCTAGTCTTGCAATTCGAATTGATTATTTTTGATTTACGGATGTGGAACCCAATAAATTTTATTTTCATATTATATTATTAGCCCAGCCTTATTTACAAGTTTAAAGCGTTGGATGAAAGTGTGGCCAGATTTTGAGTGTTCCTAATAATACTTCAAAAGTAACTCAAGCAGGGACCCGTCGTCTAAGCTCAGCCCCATCTAACGTCCCAATCTAACATTTAGCAGATGAAATGAGGGGAATGGGCCCCAAACTCTTTTCTTGCTCTTGGTTGTTGGCAGATTTGGAAGGAACGAAATGGAATGTACTTCCACAGTTATCATCCAATCTGGTGAGTGTCATACTTAAGTCTATTTGTCTCTTAAATCCTAGTGCTTGACGTGATTCTAGCCCTACTAGATGATCTTACCCAGCTCAAAGTTCACTCTGTGAAGGGTAATAATGAATGTTTAAATTAAATGTTTATCTCTTGTAATTATCTTGTAAACTTTTGTAGCTCGTGATCTTTTATCTTGTAGAATTTGTATCTATTTATAATCAATAACATCGAGAGAGTTTTTGTGTGATGCAAGTACTTCATATGGTATGACAAGACCAGTTGATACCTAGGGCATCTCTCTTCTACAGGTTTTTTTTTTTAAGCTTCTACATCAAATAGTAATTCACAGACCACTTTAACTACTAATAATACAGAAATCTCCTCTCATGTGGTGTCTCCGCCCCATGTTTCTAGTATCACTCAAGAGCTTTGTCTTAAACTCACCAATGAAACTTTTCTGCTTTGGAAAACACAAGTTTACCCTGCTTTACGCTGCAACGGCTTGCTTGGATTTATCAATGGTACAATTGCTCAACCTCAGGCGATAGATACTACTTTTTCCCACTGGCAGAAGCTTGATTGATTAGTTGTTGATTGGCTTCTCGTTTCACTTTCCAGGACTCGGTTCTTTCTCAAGTGGTTGACAAGACTACCTCGCGTGATGTAGATGTTTGGACAACTTTGGAGCTTCTTTATGGCTCACAGTCTCCAGCACGCGTTCAGCAAATCAAAACAACATTGCAGTCTATCACTAAAGGTTCCTTGCTTGTCTATGCATATATTCAACGTAGAGCCGAAATCTCTTTCTCTTCAACTTGCTAATACTAGGAAATCGGTAGATGCTGAAGATCTTGTGTTGTGGACCTTGAAAAGATTAGGATCTGAATGTGATGCTATTGTTGCTGCCATAAATTCTAGGCGTGAATGTCCCTCCTTCACTGAAGTGTGCGGCCTGCTTTTAGACTATGAAATTCGCCTACAGAATTCTACCTCTCATGCTGAAAATCAGACAGCTCTTGTCATAACTCGCATAACCAACACAGCCGCTAACTTAAGGCGTTGACTCCTCCATACGTGGTACTTATGGTCGCCATGGAGGATGCGAGCGTGGCACAAGACGTGGACGTGGTCGACAAAATACATCTCAGGCTTCTAATTCTTCCTCTAATGTTGTATGTTACAGGTGTGGCCATCTCTATCACAAGGCAAATAATTGCTCTGCTCCTGATGATGCATTCTTTGCTGCTATTAAGGCCTTTTCTACCTTGCAAGTCACAGATCCAAATGATCTAATCATGGTATTTTAATACCGGTGCAACAAAAAAATGACCTCTGATGATACTCAAGTTCATGGTAAGAAACCGTATTCTGGGTCTGATAAAATTCTTGTTGGTAGTGGTGATGTGTTGCCTATTTCACATACTGGAGTAGTTCCACTTAAATTGTCAAATGGCCAAATCAAACATTCTGTTGTTTTGGTTGTTCCGTCACTTGCCAAAAATCTAATTTCTGTGGCACAATTTATGAAAGAGCATGATTTGTTATTTTATATTCGCTTCTTCTAGTTATTTTGTTCAGGATCAAAAAACAAGATAGACAATCCATCAGGGTAATCTTTGCAATGGTTTTTATTTTCGACCACAGCTTAGAACATGTGGTTTTCAAGAAAATAAATTGTGTGCAGACATCCGGCATGCTCGTTTAGGGCATTCTTCATCAAAGATTCAGCAGCATCTTCGTCAATCTATTCTAGAAATAAGTGCATCCTCTACTAAACAGCAGTGTGATAGTTGTAATCTAGGGAAGAGCCATAAGTTAGCATTTAGTCGTTCTAATATTTGGTCTTCTTCTGTCTTACAAATTATTCATTGCGATGTATGGGGACCAGCACCCCAAACCTCTTTGGATGGTTTTCGTTATTATCTGATTTTAATGAATGATTTTTCTCGATATTCTTGGTATTTTCCCCCGCAAAGGACATATGATGTTGGTGTGGTGTTTCCTAAATTTGTTACAATGGTTGAACATATTTGCAATGCCAAAGTTAAAATTATTTAATGTGATTTTGGCGGTGAATTTTTGTCCCACAAATTGCAAGGTTTCTTCAAAACTAAAGGCATTTTTCAGTGTTTATCATGCCCGGGAACACTTGAAGAAATCGGTGTTGCGGAGCCTAAACACCATCATTTGGTAGAAAATGGATTAACAATGTTGGCTCACAATAGATTACCAAATATACTTTGTGTTGAATGTGGCTCGTATTCTTGGGCAACAAGAATAACAAATTCCCTCATTAGCATATTACCTTATTCGCTTGTTACCTTTTGTAGCACATAATTAATTAGTTATCTTTTTTGTTTAATAGGTTTAGGAAACCTTTGCACTGTATATATGTGGCAATACTCATTATGTTATGTGTAATATGTGTGAGAGAGAAACTAGAGTAAGAGCCTTGTAGCATTCGTGATCAATAATAGAATTATTCTCTGCTGCCCGTGGACGTAGGCTTTAAAGTCGAACTACGTAATTCTTGTGTCTGTTATTTCTTCTCGTATTCTTCGTGTTTGCATGTTTTTCCCCATCATTTTGGAATTATGCTTTTACTATTGCTGCTTTTCTCATAAGCTGAATGCCAACACAGAATCTTGGTGATGTCTCACCATTCGAGTTAATGTATAGGCAAAAACCTAACTACTCGTTCTTGCGAGTTTTTGGCTCGTTATGCTATCCTTGTTTGAGTCGTTTTGGTCGATCGAAGCTTCAATTCAAGAGCACAAGGTGTATTTTGGTTGGTTATAGCTCTGAGCTCAAAGGCTATCTCTGTTTAAATGCTTTCACTCAAGAAGATTATAATTTCTGGACATGTGGTGTTTATTGAAGCACAATTTCTAAAACTTGAAATTGCCAAACCTTCTCCAAACTGAACAATCCGATTTTCAGATTTTGCAAATTTCGTCAATTTGCTCTTGAACAGATACAACAGCGAGCACCTACAAACCAAATTATTTCTTAGCAGCCGCAGTAAGTCTTACCGCAAAATGAACATTCAACATTATCTCCTCAGCCATATAACTCTGCGGCTGCTTCTTCCCCAGTCGAAACATCCTCATAGGTCAGTCCTATATCTTCTTTAATTCCTTAACCATTTGATATGCATGTTTCTATATCAGCCACTCCTACAAACCCACATGAGTCAACATTCTCCAATCTAAATACCTTTACCCAACTGTTCTCACCTGATCTTATCCAGATAACTTCACCTGCTACTACCCCAGAGACCTTATCTCATTCGTCGACTGCCCTTTCTCACTCAAATATTACCTTCCAATCCTCAACCTAGTAGAACACATACAATGGTTACCCGAATCATTAATGGGACTAGACGCCCTAAACTTTTCTCTCGACAAGATATCCATTAAAACAAAGCTTGCTTAGTCTTACACAAAATGCACCACCTGAACCAACTTGTTATTCCTAAGCTTAAAGAGAAAAAAAAAATGGTGAACAATAAATATATAGTGAATATTTAAAACTATTAATTTTTTAATATTAATAATAAATAATATTGTGAACAATAAATATCAATAATTAAAAATATTAATGTCATGAGCAATAAAAGTTAATAATTCTTAACGATAATATAATATTAACATTTACATTATATATATATATATGTATATCTCAAAAACTTTAAAATGATGTATTTAATGAAAATAGAAAGACATAAAGTAAAATAAAATTAGGAATTATTAAGGGCCTGTACAGCAAATTTAGCTATTAGAGTAGTTCTGATAGCTGATGGGGTAACTGATATCTGTTGTATTTTAGCTATTAGCAAATATCTTTGTAGAGTGAGAAAAATCCTCCAAAAACATAATAATCCTTCTGTCGATTAAAAAAAAAAAAAGAAGCTATTTTTGTGTGAACCAAAACAGAAGTGCGATCATTTCTTCAATTGATGTTGCAATCTCGCTTATTTTTTGAGTTAGTCGACTCCAGGTCTTAAGGGTTGTGGAGCATTATTTATTTTGTTTCTTTTGTAAATACTTCTTAAGAATATATTTTGTTGATATGAATCCAATTATATTGTTGTTATGCAACTTTTTGCTTAACAGGGAATTATTTAAACAAGATATCTATATAATATAGGGGAGGTAATTTCGATCTTAATAATCAAGTAAAATTAGCTGATGAATGTTAAATGACGTACTTTCGATTTTAATAATCAGGTAAAATTAGTTGTCAAATTATCTGATGAAAAAGGATATTGTTATCATGTTTTTATTATTATTGCTAATATGATAATTGTAAATACCATTATTATTATAGGAATAAGATAATATATTTTATAATTAGCTATTTATTTTTATAATTATATTTTAATATTAAAGTATAACTAATTTTTTGATAAAAGATTTATATTAATATTACAAAAATTAATTTTATTAGGTTCAAAATTATTTTTTAAAAAAAGTACAAATAAAACTTATGCTTTTAGTAATGTTGATTATTATATAGAAATTGAATTTTATTTTTATATTATTTTTTATTTATTTTTGTGAAAGAAAAGGTAAAAATATATAGAGAAATTAGAAACAAAATAAAAAATAAAAAAATACAAAAAAGATAGAATTGTAAAAAAAAACATAAAAAGTTAAAAAGCTACCAAAATGCTAAATTTTTTAACTTTTAAAAAATACTTAAAAAAATTACTTAAAACGTTAATTTAACGAATAACAATAATTTAATAAAATAATATTTTGATCAATTAAAACATTAAACACTACTTAAAAAATTGGTCAACATGCAGACCAGATGAAAAATTGGAACAGCCGAATAGGGACAAATATAGAGAACCGCAAGTATGTGCATGAAAAAAGAGCAAGTAAAGCAAAGGGCGGCAATCGCCATAGCCGCCACCAACTCGTATGACTTTAATCAGACCACCACCGCCATCACATCCACCTCTTGTTTTATCTGTTTTACGAGCTTGCAAAACCATCACACACCTGCAACAACTCCACTCGCTAATCATCCGCAAAGGCTGTGAACAAGACCATTTCTTAATAAACCAATTCATCTCTCTTTGCAACACTTTTGCCGACTCTTCTTCTAACAACGACAAAATCTCTTACCCCACCACCGTTTTCGAACGCGTTCGTCGACCCAACACTTTTATTTGGAATACCTTAATTAATCTCTACTCTCAATACGCTTCTTTGTCAAATACATTTTCATTACTGAACCGCATGCGAAAATGCTTTTACGTCAAATCCGATGAGTATACTTTCCCGCCTTTAATAAAAACTTGTGCTCACGAGTCCAATTTAAGGCAAGGCAAAGCAATTCATGGGTTGACAATGAAGTATGGCCTAAACGGCGACGTTTTCGTTGGCTCAAGTTTGATTGACTTGTATGGGAAATGTATGGAAATTGAGGAGGCTTATAACCTCTTTGATGAAATGCGTGTAAGAAATGTAGTTGTATGGACGGCTATGATCGTTGGGTGTCTGAATACTGGGAATTTTCTAAAAGCCAAGAAGTTATTTGACGAAATGCCCGAGAGGAATATAGTGTCATGGAACGTGATAATTGGTGGTTTTGTGAGGGTAGGGGAACTGGGACTGGCTAGGAAATTGTTTGATGAGATGATTGATAAGAATGTGGTGACATATACTATAATGATTAATGGGTATGGCAAGGCTGGTGATATGATCTCAGCAAGGTTCTTGTTTGATCAGTCGCCTGAAAAGGATGTCGTTTCATGGGCTGCCTTGATTTCAGGGTATGCACAGAATGGGAGGCCTAGTGAGGCTGTGAAAGTTTTCCTTGAAATGCAGGGTATGAATGTTCAACCGGATGAATTTGTCATGGTGAGTTTGATGTCTTCTTGTTCACAATTAGGTTGTTTGAAACTTGCAAAATGGATTGACAGTTATATGAGCAGGAGCATGTTTGATCTGGAAAGGCCTCATGTTGTGGCTGCTCTTGTGGATATGAACGCCAAGTGTGGGAATATGGAGAGAGCGATGGAGTTGTTTGAGATGTCTAAACGTGATGTCATTTTGTATTGTTCCATGATACAGGGGTTGACTATTCATGGACATGGTGTTCAAGCAGTTAGGCTCTTTGATAGGATGCTTAATGAAGGGCTAACTCCTGACACTGTGGCCTTTACTGTCATTCTCACAGCTTGTAGTCGAGCTGGTCTCTTTGAAGAGGGCTGTCATTATTTTAACTCTATGATAAAGAAGTACTGGCTTATCCCTTCTCCGGATCACTATGCTTGCATGGTGGACATTCTCGGCAGATCAGGGAAGCTAAATGCTGCTTATGAGATAATAAAATTGATGCCTGTAGCACCTTATGCTTCTGTGTGGGGAGCCCTTCTTGGGGCTTGTAAGCTACATGGTAATCTTGAACTGGGCAAGGAGGTAGCCCATAGGCTTTTTGAGCTTGAACCACAAAGTGGGGGTAATTATGTGCTGCTGTCTGATATATATGCAGCAGCAGATAGGTGGTCGGATGTTTCATTTCTCAGAAGCAAAATGAGAGAGAGAGGAATAAGGAAGATACCTGGTTGCAGTTGGATATAGTCAAAGATCGTCTGCTAGCTCTATGTCATCTTGAGGACTTCATCTCTGCTCTTGGTCCACCAGGCTGTAAGTTCTTAGCGGTTCAATTGGGGGCCAGGTAGTGTATAGTCAATGCAAGAGGAACATATTGTTTGATAATGAGTGCACTACAAAAATGAGGTTTCACATATATATAGAGTTTTCGAGTTTATCAGTTTTTTCCCTGGACATTTTGCGGCCGGCAGCACTTGGTCATTTCAAGTCAATGCTTCCAAAACTATTGTTGCTGCTTTGTTCTAACACTGATAATCCTTGATTTTTCACCTGCCTATTGCTTAGCAATATAATCTCTTACCTGACCATCACAATTTTCAGCTATTCAGTTGTAGAAGGAGAGACTATGTGAGGACAACGCGCTGACGACTGTCTTTATCATCAGAAGAAAATGGTCACACATGAATGGTTCTTGTCAGAAACTGGTTCAAAGGAACCTAGTAGCAGTTCGCTCAAAGAATGCATGGCTTTGAGAATTGGTATTGTCTCAAAGATATATCTTTATCCTTCATCACAAAGTACTTCTGAAATTTGGGGTTCATGAGAGGCAGGCACCAACAGATTATGGGAGACCAATGTACAAACATTGCATTACCCCTTGACCTTTGTTGGGGAATGCTGAATGATATGATAAGACATGTGTCAGGTATGCTTTGCCGGTGCATATTATCGGAAAAGAGTATGTGATACTTGTATCATTTTGATTAAGATGATTGTATCGGATGTATATATGCCTACTTACTTGTGATGCTTTAGTGAAAGAGAAGTTTTACTTCTTGGGAATCAAGAATTATGTGTATAAGGGAGTAGGCTATGGTGTTTGGATTTGTATACCATGCAAACTAATTCGCTGCATAACTATGTTCTGGCTAATCTTAGTCGTTCCATGTAAATTTATAATATCAAATTCTTGCTCAAATGTTATCAGAAACTTTGATCCCTTTTCTTTAAATGGTTTCTTTTGGAGGGCTAATTGATTGAGGATATCACATGGTGGTCATTAACATGTGCTCATTGGTTGTTGTTTGAAAATCTGTGATATATGGTTAGTTTTATTTGCTCAGATAATGGTTAAAGAAAACTTTATTGAAATGAGATGGTATGGAAATAATCACAATGAGAACTTGTGGAGTACATATGAAAGGCAGAGCAGATAGAATGAGAGATCTTTCAATCATATAAAGTGGAACGGATTAAGTAAGCTAAATCATCTGTTTACCAGAATGACATAAGCTGTGGAAGGCATCTTCAACGAACTTGTGTACTTGAGGTGAGTTGAGAGCTACGTAACAGTAGACCAGCTCCTCCATATGCTTCCAGTCTTTAACCCCCAGATTCTGTATCATCTCTAGTATTGATTTTCTTATGTCTGAGAATGGGTCTGCTGAATACTTGACTGCACAGATACTATCTGCAAACATGCCACAAACATCATCTGGCAACTTTGCTGAAAAGCTAATCCGAGTTTTCCAGTTGTGCAAAATTCTCTTCTTCCTTGTATAGTTCCCTGTGTGTTTAATCTCCATTTGTTGAATAAAGTGATGCTATATGATTCTGAACTGCTGATACTTCACTGCCTCGAAAATATGTAGTGTTTTAGAGAAGAGTATGCACATCAGCAAGCATGGTGGATGCAATAAGACGATGTGGTGTAGGAGTGGGTTTCATGTTGATGTGGACCACTGTGCTGCGGACAAGATGAAGATGAAATATAGAATTTGCGAGGTGCATGCAACTACTGCTAAGGAATGAAGCCTCTGACCAATCAGAAAGGCGTAAATGCTGCGGCTCCTTCTCACACGAGTGAATGGACGTGTGAGTTAGTAGAACTGTTCACTTCTAGAATTACAGCAGGTGGGGGAATATCGATCTTAGAGAAGGTGGCTAAACTCTAAAATGGTGGACGATGTTCATCAATGTCAAAAGGAAAAAATAAAGAATATTCTTGTAATTCCGAAGAATTTTTAAGCAACTATGTTCTCTACTTTCTAGTAATTCTTATTTCTTTTTTGACCAGAAAGAAGAAAGAACATTCCCTTGGTTCTTAATTTCAACAACTAAACAGCTATGTTTACGGACATGGGAAACACATGCAGAGGTTTGTTTTGCTGTTTCATGCTGAAATTTTACTAATAGTTAGCAATCCTAAGTTGACCATTACCAAATTTTCCAGTCTCTAGAGAGCTCCTTACTTCTGAAGAACCTTGTTACATTTTAAAGATCCTTCAATTTTAGTTTTGCTTTGACCTCTTGACTGGGAACATGATTTTTTTTTTCCTTTTAAATTTATCATATATATATATATATGTATATATATAATTCAGGCACATTGCCCACATTAGTCATTTCAAAAACAAAAATGCAGAACATTAAAAATCTCACTTGGAGGGACAATTAAACCAATCTGGAAAAAAATATCCCGTACGTGTCTAACACCACAGTGGCCTACAAATTGGATAAATCTAATATAATTAACTACGGATGATAAACTAATAGTTGAGAGCAGAAATATGCTTAAAGATACATGAAAGTTCCCTGCAACTATTTTCAGCTCTATGCCTGTGAAGATTTTTACTAATAGCAAATCAGAATATAAACTTTGCACCAAAATGAGCGATTTTGTTCGTCACGCTTCCATTACGTGCAAATGATCCTGTTTAACGATGGTATTGTTGACAATGATCCTGTTTAACGATGGCATTGTTGACATTATCAACCATTTACAATATAGACTTCACATCAAGATAAAAGTCTAACAAAAAATCTGATATTTAGTTATACGTTGAACACTTGAAGCGTAGAATCATGAGGTCCTTTCGCTCCAGACATGATAGATAAATACTACTTGAACTAACTAGCCAAAGAGAGATGAGGAGTTTATGAGGGTGAGGCGCGCTGTGGACAAAAATCTTTGATGTGAACATTTTTTTTTTTTTTTGAAGTTCATATATACATTTGCCTGTCAGGTAAACTGAAGTTGTCATGGAAGACCCTTTTTCTTTTTTGAGAATTTGTCTTTAGTCCGACAATAGCCTCTTTCTTGCTTTAATGCAATGTACAGCCTTTATAGAGGATGCACTGCACCTAATGTTTTTTATCACACGCATCACGTCTTGATTTTTTTTTTTTTTGGGTCAATAAAAGGATTTCATTGCATAAGGAGAAATTTACAATTAGCCAATGCCAGACTTTGAAATGTTAGCATTTACAACGGATAGGAATTGATAAGGGGGATTCACCCTCAAATCTAGGGGGTTGCCTTAGTAAGGATGCACTGCACCTTGTTTTATTATGTGCATGTTAGTGGTAGTATAACAATAATAATAATAATGATGATGACGATGATAATAATAACAACAATAATAATAATAATGATGATGATGATGTCGACGGCGATGATGATAAAATTATTAAAATGTAATAGTAGATAGCTAAAATACAAGTAATATTGTTAATAAACAATTACTAAATACTAGTATTTTATATTAGATATTAATAAATACTAATAACCTTAATTAAACATAGTAATACTAATAACAATAGTACTATGAATGATAATATATATATGTATATATATATGTATTGCATTTTTAGTACCACTACGAGACTCAACCATCATAGTGTTAAATGGCATTGTACTTCAAATCAAGCATCTTACTATTATAAAACTAGCATGTTGCATCATATCTTTTGCACAAGTAAGCTAATTTTTCAACAGTACATGTTAAGAAGTTCTTATAAGGGCATGATTAAATTCGAAAGTATCATCCCAATATATAATCCTAGAAAAAATTATGATTTGCTTATTGAATTTAAAACATCACTTTTAATAATAATAATAATAATAATAATAATAATAATAATAATAATAATACATTTGCCTTTACCTATGTGTATGTCCATATGTGAAATATGCTTTGATTACTAATGATCACGTAGTAGAGTCATAAGTATATACAAGAATTCACAACTAGATAGTGTATGTATACGTATATTATACGATTATAAGAGATAGAAAAGTTACCTTTTTTTTGTTGTGGTTGAAAATAAATTGTGTCTTCTTTGTTGTTGTGGAAAGTAAAATTAATCATTTGGTTTGATATAGGGTTTGCAAATCAAATGAGGATGATGTACATAAAAGGTTAATATTGTAATATTTTAGGTGGTTGAAGAGATATTTTAGTCTAAATGAAAAAAAGTTTCATTCCTACTTACCTGGGAATATTAATTCCCATAAATCTGATGAGGAAAAGACATTCCCATATCTATAGAAATAGGATTCCCTTGGGAATGAAATTTTCAATTCTGTTACTCTATATCAATTATAAAATTTAAATTAAATTTAAGAATCCTATTCCATTTTAACCCTATTACCTCGTATCAATCACTACTTAAAAGACACAAACTACAAGAGAAGAAGGAAAAGACACAAAGTAAACCATATAGGTGGAAAGAGGACACTAAAAAGAAGAAAGAAATACCACAAATGAAGACTAAAAAACAAAGACAAGACTCTAGATGATGGATAAAATAAAGAAAAGAAAGGCAGATGACTATCCAAGACTAAGAAACAAACACAAGAACCTAGATAAGGGGTGCAACTGTTAAGATATAAGGATTAACAATTATAGATATGAGTAGAGGGACCAAAAAGTGCCCCCAGGGGCATAGGTGAGTTGGTAAGTGGCCAAGTAATTGGGGTGGAGACACTCCTACAACGCAGGTTCAGTCATGTGGTGGATCATTGAAATATTGTAGAAATTTGTTGTTGGATTTGAAACCCGTTAGTCCTCTCTCAGTAGAAATTCTTACTCATGCACATCTTTATTTAACATCCCACCTGGTCATGGGACCTCTGGTCACGTGGGAAAGGGTTCACCTATGGTTAACCCTTTTAAGAGGGACCAAAAAATATTAAGAAATGAAGGACGGATGGTGGTAAAACCATCACTGGAGAGGAGATAACTAGACCTTGGAGAGAGAATAGAGGGATATTTAATTATTTTGTTTTTTCATGTCTCGAATTGAAACACACTAATTTAATCAGTGGGCATAACAACCACTTTTTTTTTTGGTTCTTTTTTTCTCTTTTGTTGGTAATAATACTTCTTCAACTCATACCCTCGTTTTCCTGGCTTGCAAGCATGTATGCTCGCTTTTTGGTGAAAATGTATGTTAGAAACATGATGAACTGCTGCTGCTTTTATAAGATTAGTAGTAAATCCGACGGCGGAAAGTCAAATCCATTGGTTGATCATTCGTTTTTCTTTCCTTTGATTTATTCTTTTGCATCGACGTAATTTACGAATGAAAGGTCAAACTCAAACAGGCGTAAGTGTTATTTCATTGTTCTTTACTTTCTCTTGAATGAATTGAGAAAAGAAAAATGGAATGTTTTCAACGAGAAGGGGTAAGACGTGTGAGGTGGCAAGCGAAAGGAACGGCGATAACTAAAATTAATTAAGAGGAAGAGAATGAATGGGCTGAAGCCTGGAGCAGTGGAATAGTAGTACTGTGTGATTTTTTTGGTTGGGGGGGGGGGGAGTCACCCCAACAATTTCTGAATTTTCAACGTGCAACAGCCACCGCCACCGCCACCTCCTGGTCCCCCATTTTTTGATGTGGATTCCAACAAAAGGCGCACGCGGTTTACCTTTCGTTGTTCCTATCAAATATTGCTGTCTACAGCTTTCAGCTGTGATTGCTCTCAAGAGCCGGCGCCCCGAACAACACACGCACACACACACACGAAAAAAAAAAAAGACTGTTCTTTAACAGAGATATCGTGTCGAAATTTAAATTTGATATTTTGATTATTGTCAAAAGAAAACACTCACATTAATTGATTTATTTATACTACTTATTAAAACGTGCGTTAGTTGTATTATATAATTTCAAACATATATATATATATATATATATATATCATATTCGAAAGCAAACACCTTGTTATTAAAAGGTGAAGAAAAGTCAAGGAATGGTTTTAATCAGAGAGACACTTTAACTAACGTTAATTACTGCATACATCAAATTAAATAATTAACAATGTACGTAGTAGAATTCAACTACATTATCATAGGCAATCGTGCAGGGGCGCTGAGGAATATTTGTTAGGCGTGATTATCGTCGGCAGCAACAGGGAGAATATTCAAAGATGGAATGATAAATAAATGAATAATACATAACATGCTCAAAATAAAATATATAAATATACTAGTAGTACTATTTTAAGGTTATTAGTAAGTTTCAATGGCCAACAACACAACATAGGGGTAGCATGTTGGTTTGCTTTACATTTTCTGTTTTGGCTCTTCGGAGATGGTGAAGGTGGGGGAGCACTTTCGCTGTTCCAGCAATTAACATTTTCTTTTTCATCTCATATATATATATATATATATATATATATATACACTTCTGTAGAAATTAGAATCACGCTAACAACTATTATAATAATAATAATAATAATAATAATAATAATAATAATAATAATAATAATATCTTTCAATAGAAAGAAATACTAAGATATTTTAGACAGTAATATTCATTAGTCATACTTATTAACTCTTTGAAAGAAAGATTAAATCAATTTAACAATAAATATGTTGCGATTAATCAGCGATAAACTGAGATTTAACTAATTATTTTTAAACCTACAATAATATTAGTTTTGTTTATGGTACTCAAATGTTTGTTTTACTTTCTTTCTTTTTTGGTCTAAATAAAAGGTTCATATTAAAATAATTCTCATTTTGTAAATAATATATAATGGTAAAAAAATAAATTATTTAAATCTAATAAAGTAACTATCTGAATTTATGGAGGAGCATAAAATCAAATTAGATGGAAGAGCATCCTTGGTGTGTCTCTATCTAACTTTCTATATGTAGCCTAATACTGATAAATATTATATAAGAGGAGTAGTATGTTATTATTATATGGAGCTTTTGATAAACGAGAAACACCCAGTTGTGTGTGCGTGTGTGTGTTGTGAGGCCTGCGTTGTTTTGTTCTTTATTTGCCTTCCTTGCTTTCATCTTCTTCTTCTCCTCCTCTAAACTTAACGCCTACCTATTATTGCCTTTATCAATCAATCCTCAGCTTTTGCTCTGCACCTTATATTTGATCATTTCTTTTGCTTATCATACTATCTTCTTTAAGTACACAGGAAAACAAATTTACACGTACATATTATATATATATAACACAGGAAAACAAATTTACACGTACATATTATATATATATATATATATATATATATATAGAGAGAGAGAGAGAGAGAGAGAGAGAGAGAGAGAGATCGAATAGAAGCATGACAAAAGCGAGGGTGTCGAGAATCGGCAGCTATGCAGTTGCATCGTCCGTAGCCGACCCGACTACCATCTCTTGTACCACCTTCAACATTCTCGCTCCCATTTACAAGCGCCTTAATCACGAGGTATTTTCTTCCTTTTCTCTTTTTTTTTTTGCATTTTCTTAATTTTATAGGCAATTTGCTAAACTTGCACTTAGATCCAGCTACAGACCATTGTGCTGTGTCGTTATTTATAGTTTATGTACCTATGCACCAATACTATGCCAATTCGCTGGAGAACTGCATAAATCCCCGCGCCTTAGCAGAGTCCGTTGAGCTGTGTTCTTATAATTATAAACATTTTTAGAGATTCTATATACAACCTTTGATGTTTTGTGAATGGGTGTTCATCTGTGGAAAGGACAGGACCAGAGCAGGAGGGAAAGCGAGAACAGGGCATTTTGGTTGAGTAGGAACCATAGGATACTAGATTGGTTGTTGTATGAGAGATCTTCTATAATTTGTCTTCAGGTAAATGCTTTTAATCTTTTTTTCCCCCCCTTCCTCTCTTCTCTTACCCCCCCCCCCCTTTTTGGTTTTCCTTTTTCATGTGTTTGTTTCTGAAGAAATTGAAACTTTGATTTGATCTGATGAAGGAATTTTGGGTTGGGAATGAAGAGCTTGTAAGCATCTATGATAAAAGACTTGGAGATGCTGGTTATATCAATTTCAAGCTTGCACGTACCAACAATCGTGGTGATGGTATGTTTTTTCACCCATTCTAATATGGATTATCTAGTGATCTGTGTACATGTATGTTCTAAGGTACACACTTCATTTATAAATCACAAGTAGACTATTCATTCTTGCATTGACTAAGCACTATACAATTTAGCTCATGTTTCCTTTGCCTGGTACTTGTTTAATTCTGTATTGAGCCATTCTTGGTTGTATTTATAGGTCTGCTGACTGCTGTGCACAAGGACTACTTTAGGGTCATAAATCACCAGGAGTTGCTTTTTAATGACTTTGGAGATCGTGTTGCTCAGTTATTACATGTTGAACTGATTGCGCCCTTCTCGCATTGTCGAAACAATAATATTATGCAAGAGATTCTTATCGTGAACACCCACTTACTGTTTCCACATGACTCAAGTTTGTGTTTGGAACGTCTGCGTCAGGTATGATAATGTCTCTATTGATATTGGCTGTAGTTTCATTTGCGTTAGCCCGTCAATGGTTCATATTGTCAACCTTCACATCATTGCTGTTTATGTTTTGTGTCTTTCTGTAGGTCTACAAAATATTGCAATACGTGGAATCATATCAGAAAGAGAACAAGCTCAATGCTCTGCCTATTATTCTCTGCGGGTATGTCTTTTGAGATTTTCTTTCTTTTAGATCCTTTCTTTGAATGTCGACTTAAACTTATTTGTGTGGTTTTGCATCTCTTTTAAATTTCTCCAGGGATTGGAATGGAAGTAAGAGAGGCCATGTTTACAAGTTCCTCAGATCTCAAGGATTTGTCTCTTCGTATGATACGGCTCATCAGTACACTGATGCAGATGCACACAAGGTCGTTACCATTCTCGTTGATGAATCTAACCATTTAAACGTTCAATATTTTGCGTGTTGCTTATGTTAAATTACTTTTTGCAGTGGGTGAGCCACCGCAATCACCGTGGGAACATATGTGGGGTAGATTTCATATGGCTTCTTAATCCAAATAGATATAGGAAACTACTGAAAACAAGTTGGAGCGAAGCAGTGTTTGGGATGTTCAAGGTTAGATTATTTTTCATCTTAAACTTCTACAGACTTTTGTGGAGGATGAAGTTGCCTAAGATGTGCTTATCTCATATTCAAAATCTTACTTAGTTATATCATACATCATTTTTCTTTGAATGCCACTTTGTTTGCAGCTAAAATTATTCGATTGTTCCTCTTTTCTGGACTGTATACGAGTTTCGTGTAAGTTTGAGATATCTTTTTGTGATTCCATCACTATTTGTTAATAATAGTCCTGGATGAATGACTGCCTAATTTATAAACATATATAAAGTTATTTCTCGTACGGCTAAGGGTGGCGATCGGGGTTGAGGCCTGGGTTTTGTGTCTGACTCTCAGTTTCCTGGGCTAATAATTGAATCTGAAAAGAATGACAAGGTCATGGTGTCTAATTATAGTGTCACTGGATTTTCTTTTCTTGTGTTCTGCATAGCAATGTGGTGATTTTGTTTTGTGTTACCGGGAACCTGGTGCACTTTAGCCCCAGGACCATTCACCACATTGCAGGTAATTAAGTTAGCTCCTACCTACATTTATTTTCTGAAAATATGAGTTCTCTTTGGAAATCCTGTTTGTTTATTTTGCAGTATTTGGGTTGTGTACTGGGCTTCTTATGAGCTGGTAAACTGTAACATGGAGGAAAAAGCTTATTTGCACCTGTAATCTTAATGGTATGATATATCTGAACATGTTACATTTGATTTAAGCAAGAAATGAAAAGACCACTTTGGAAAGGAGATCTTTCTTCTCTAGTAATTGAATAATAATAATTGAAGGTCCTTTTCTCAAACTAACAGAATAGAATCAGCAAATCAGGTTATCCTGATGGTCATGGCAAAATGATGGCCACGCTCTTTTTAATCTGTATGTCTTATTATCCAACGATGTTGACATAGATTGCAGATTGAATACTTTTTCAAGATTGGTTGCAATGTCTAATACTGTTTATGGCTATGAGATCATTAGTTATAAATGAAAGAAATAATTATATCACCAGTAATATGATTCAGTATATGGGAATATTGTTCCAGATATATTATTCTTTTGTTTTATTAATGAAATGCCACTTCGAAGCCATATCTAATATTTGTTTCTTTTTCAGTATCAACTTCGGCGAGCATCATTGACTAAGCAGGATGCATTTGCATTTCTGAAAGCAGATAGTGATGGTGATTATATTACTTATGCTGGATTCTGTGAAGCACTGCGGCTGGTATGATCTGTGGCTCAAACTTGTACGAGTGTGTACATGCATATATCTGTATTAAAATCTTTCTGTTCCCATTTTCTCTTATTGCTTTTCCTTTTCTATAAGATATGCTTATGGACTGTGATTGGACAGCTTAATTTGATTGGGCATTGTTATGGACTGAGTGTCAAGGAGACTAAAGACTTGTGGGTGCAAGCAGATATTGACGGGAATGGGGTTCTTGACTACGAAGAATTTCAGGTATCGATTTTCTCTGGTCAACTATTTGTTAATCATTCTCCAGTGATTCCCTACTCATCTACTTTGTGTAGAATATCTTATTATGCACCCTCTTAAGTATGGCTGGGTGATATCAGTTTGCAAAAGCATGATTCTCTTCCTTATATTTGGTGATTAATTACTTAATGATATTTGTTTTTGGCTATTAGCCGATCACATGTTATATGATTAGTTCCTTCTGTTCACAAAATAATCCTTGTATGATTGGGAAATCACGTATTATCTGCTTAGCATCTTAAATTTCACAAACTGATCCCTGTATGATTTGTCATAATGCTATTACAGCAAAGGATATGGAACCCCTCTTGGTCAGAACGCAAAGACGAACTAAGCTGTGAGGTATTGGATGATATTGTCAATGGTACTGAGCAAACAATTGGTTTCAGTGTCAAGAATGCAGTTCTCTTCCCCACAGAAGTGGAGAAGGGAATGTGGCCTGAAGACTACTCTCTTTCTGATCATGCTCGACTTACGGTGGTGTTTTCGCCAATAAGGATGCAATGCTCTCGACTGACATCTTGACTATGTGGGGGCCAGAGTGAGAGTGGTTTGCTGTTAACGGTTGCGAAGATAACACTGAGGAAACGATGGATTGGGTTATTTCCCCTCTACATAATTCTCAAACTGCTGTTGGAATTATCAGAAGGGTAAATCCTAATTTCAGTTCATAACTGATAACTTACCTGTTGACGATTATTGTGCCCTTGTGAGCCAGTCCGGTGAATGTTGGGCTCTGAGACTGTTTTGAGGTATATGACTGCAGGAAATTGGTTTTGCAGAAACCACGCAATCATGTTAAGACACTATCGTGAACTGTGCGTGTATGATTCTCACGTCTACCATTAATTACTCATGTCATGCAGTTGATGAACCAATGAACTGCACCTGTTCCCGGAACTGGAGGTGCCAAACTTGCCATTATCATGTAACTTCAGGGACTGAGCATTGTCCCTTTGCAGGCTTTTTATGTAGTGGGGAGCTATTTCCATTTTGAATACAGCCTTTTGTGGCCTTGGTTCTCAAGGAGCACAGAGAAGACAGCCACTGAAATTGTGTGGATTGTGGAAAGTTGTAGCTCGGTAGCAATCCCCAATTTCAGTTGAGCGGAGACTGAACCATTGTTGCAGCCTCTGGCATTTTTATACACCTGAATGTTCGCTCTTGTGAAGCATAATGTAACATATGTAATTTAAGGAGAACTTGAAAATAGTCATTTAAAAAAAAAAAAGAAAAGAAAAGAAAATGCAAAATTGTGTGAAATAGAGTTTTCTGAATGTGGAGTGTTTGATTATTTTGAAGCTTATTCCTCTTCAACCTTTACCGGCTGCTTCTGAACGTCTATGTGGGCTCGCGTCTCTTAGGTTGTATTTAGTCCTACGCTTTTTGTGCAGATCACCAACCATTTCTCTAAGTGACGAACTTCCAACTCCTCGAAATTGTTGGAAGTTGAAACAAATATGAGCTTCTCTTTAAACCCTTTCTGTACCAAATCGAAAAATCAAGCTTACTTCAAAACCTGCTCGCATAAGAAGGATAAAAGTTACGTCTCACTAAAAAAAAAAAAAAAAAGGGTCAAAAAGTGTCAAAGGCAAAAGGTTCATTAATCATCATACCAAAGTCTGATACTGGTGAGAGATTCTTGGTGTTGGTAGAACTGTGAACTTTTTTGCTTTTCAGGGGCTCAACAACGACTTTTGGCATAACATAACTAGCATGATTTTATTAGTGGTTGAAACACTCGGAACTTTTGTAAAGAAAAAAAGTATCAATTTCATTAACCTCAACCCCACTAGCTAGCTCGTCGCGCAAATAAATAAAATTAGTCGAAATCCAAAAGTTCACGATGACAAATTTTCGTTTTAAAAGTTTTTTCTTCTCTTTTATCTATTTTATTTCAAGATTTGAAGGCAACAAGAGTACCAGCTTTGATTGCTGATTGGTATTCCACTAATTTCCGTTAAGCTAGATGACAAAGTCATAGAAATATTCAAATCATTGTTTAAGATTATGGGTTGTGTTAGATAAGGCGCATAACCAACAAAGCACAATGGAAGGAGTTTCTTCTTGTTTCGTTTGCATGCAGTCGTCTTTTTCCCACCCCCCCCCCCTCCTCGGTACGCTTGGTGGCTATTAAAAGCACGAAATGACAAAGACAACCAAAAGCCAGGTCGAGGATGGTAACCTCTTCCATCTCTACTAAGCAAAAGAAACAGGGAGGGGTCCACACACTAATACTCCCCCGCAACATTTGTTTTTCTTTTTTTTTTTGGGGTCAGAATCATCCCCTACATGGAACCCGCAATTTTAGTACTACAAGCATTTTGCTTTTTAACTAATTTAGCTCACTTTTCCACATACTTTAGTTTGCTTTCACATTAGATGGGACAGGCTAATATTGCAATACCTTTCTTTTAAATTGGTCGATAAAAATTTTGACCAAAATAATAAAAATTGTAAAACTAACGTCAACCGGAAAAGATAAGATTTTATATTTGAAGGACGCTTTAATTAATCACGCGTTTGCTATATAGGTATGTCAAGTTGCATAACCATCAAAGCAAATTCTACAAGGGGTTGAAAAGACTCCAAAATTAAATCTAAAATAATTTAAAGTATTAAATGGACAAATATTCTTTACGAGAAGATTCACAGTCGCAGTCAAAATTGGTAGAGCAAATAATAAGGCTTCTTTCTTGTTCCGAATTAAAACTATATATTTGAATAATGTTACGCAATTGATAATTTAAATTAATTTATTATTGTTCATAGTCATTAAATGTGCGACAAAAATAAAAAAGAAGGGTGTCACAAAAATCCAGAGCTTCCTTGGCATTCTTTAACCAGATTGTCGTTTGGGCCTGAGGGACTGACAATGGTGATAAAATATTGGAAGAAAAAGGATTTGGTCGTTGGTCGTTGGTCATACGTCTGTCTCTGTGTGTGTGCGGGGGGGGGGCGGGGGAATATGCTGACATGTCAGAAAGCTATTGGCTTAATGATCCAACCCTTTCCCTCCTAATCCTTAGTCGTTACGCTTTTGCAATTCCCTAATGCACCCTTCCGGCTAACACGCTATCAGACGACGTGTCCCCCCTCTCCCCATGGGCATAATGGGAAATTTAAAGTACAACCCAAACAGAGCATCCTTAGATGTCCTTTCAGTCTAAGAAGGCACGCACGCACACACACACTACGCGTTAATACAACGAGCGCTCTCTCTCTCTCTCTCTCTCTCTCTCTCTTTTCTTATAAAAGACAAGTCAGTAAAGCGCTTCTCTCTCATCCATGTCAGCTTTACCCCAACACACAGATTTCTGCGATACTTCCACTACTAAATGAAACCAAACCCCACTGAATTTTCCAAGTATCTACTCTCTCTCTCTATCTATATATATATATATATATATATATATACACATATTGGAATCTCTAGATTTCTTCTATATTTTTGCTGCTCTCTGTTCGGCTTTTTCAGTTTTATATTGAAGAAAGAAATTAGAAAAAAATTATTTTGGTATTGATGAGTGATGGGTGTGCTTCCGGCTAGCTCGCTGCCGGTGGGTTACAGGTTCAGACCGACAGACGAGGAACTGATTGATCACTATTTAAGGTTGAAAATCAACGGCTTTGAGGACGAAGTCAGTATCATTCGTGAAATTGACGTTTGCAAATGGGAGCCTTGGGATTTACCTGGTAATTTTAGCTGCTTCCTAGCTTTGTTCATTTATTTATCTTTTCTTTTGTTTTCTTTTTTCTTTAATTCTCTACTTAATGTTGGTTGTTTTAGTGGTTGATTTTTCTTATATTGTATATAATTGTTTAATATTATGTCATTTCCTTATTGATCATGATGTTGGTTGAATAATGGGCTAAATGTATACTTGAAATGGTATATCAAAAGATTTATGATTTCTTTTATGTATTTTATTTTATTTTGTTGTTCCACACAGTGGACCCAAAGAGGGTCTGATCCTTACCAGAGCCGTGCTGGAGCTTTGCCCGCCGCACTGCCGCTCTATATTTTGGAAAATTTTGCATTTTTGGTATCTTTTTTGTATGGCACAGGTCTATTCTTGGGTGAATTTAATATTTTTATTTAGTGTAGGATATTTATCCATTGTATACATTTTTTTGCGACACCTTATTTGAAAATTGTAGGATAAATTCCATGTTATTAACCATTTCATCTCTTCAACAAAACCCACTCATAAATTCTTTCCTTCTGTAATTCCATATTTTAGATTTAGTGTGTGATGAAAATCATGGTTTTCTCAAGCAATCAGATATTTCAGAGCTTAACCTTGTCGTGGAATTTGGATTGATGCAGATTTGTCGATAGTAGAGTCCACTGATAATGACTGGTTCTTCTTCTGTCCCAAAGATAGGAAGTATCAAAATGGACAGCGGTTGAATCGTGCCACAGAAAAAGGTTACTGGAAAGCTACTGGTAAAGATAGGAATATAACGTCTAAGAAAGGGATAAAAATTGGAATAAAGAAGACTTTGGTCTTTTACTTTGGGCGAGCTCCCGATGGCAAGAGGACCAATTGGGTGATACATGAGTATCGTGCTACTGATAAGGCGCTGGATGGCAACCACCCTGGACAGGTGCAGAATTTCAAGCTCTTCTTGTTTCATCACCGTTATGAATCATCCATGTGCCATCAGTTAAAAATTGTTTTACTCTTTCTGAAATGAAATTTGCAGATTGATCTTGTTACATACATATATAATGAGGGTATTTTCAGCTTCATTTATATTCAGTTGTGGTAGAATAACTTCTCCTTTGCTGTTCTGGTTTACATCTATTGATGGAGAGACTTCGAGTTGTTCGCATAACCTATATCATTTTTCTTGTGTAGGGTGCCTTTGTTCTATGTCGCCTATTCAAGAAGAACGAGCTGAAGCAGGATGAGAATTCTGAAAGTTTACATGCTTATGAAGTTGAGCAGAATGTTACATCTCCAGCTGTTGTTAAATCTCCTGCAGAAGCTGACAATTCAGAGGCAGTAACTCCACCTTCAACATGCCCTGTTGAAGTGCAACCTTCAAGTACTGTAGCTTGCCCTCCTGCAAATTTTGATTGTGGACCACTCGGAACTCCTCTACCAATTGATGGGAATAGCACTAGTTCTATTGCTGATGATATGGAATATCCAAATTTAGATATGACATCTATACCTGTGAGTGGGAAATCATATTTTCTGGTTCAGTAGTTAAGCGGCCTTTTTCTGGTGATTATTATCCATATGAATGTTAAGTTGTTTCCTTTTCTGTACATGGTTTAGCTGGATCCAGAGCTGGAGAAAGCCTTGGGATATCTTTGTGACAATGTGACGGAATCTCTTGATTGGAAAGTCTTTTCTCCTCTGCATCCACAGATGCAGTTGGAGCTTGGCTCTTCCTATTTGTGTAATCCTCTCTCTGATGACTTTAATCATCAAAAAGATATGCAGCTTCAGTATGGAACCAATGCCCATGATTTTGATGAGTTCTTGAACTCAGTCCTTGTCACTTCGGATGAACATTCCTGTGAAGTCTCTGACATTCAGACATTGTCTGCTATTGACAGTGAAACCCCCAAATATATCAATATGCTAAGCAGGGCATTTGACAGTGAATCTGAGCCTGAGGTCACCAAAGATCTGGTAAGTGGAAATTCCCTATACCAATATATATGCTGTGATATTTGCTGGCTTACAATTGTACTAGAATGCTGCTGCACTGCCACCTGTGCCGCTTGATTGTAGCATTCCTTTGATTGTGTGCATACCTAATTTTTCAGCATTTTTTTTCATCAATTTTCATATTATATGGCATTCTATTCCTAGAAACTTATTGTCAAGTTGAACAACCTATAATCCAGGTTGGGTCAGGAATTTTTGAAAATGAGCTGCTTATGATGAATGCTGAGCCAGAGGTTCCCCTTCAGAGGGAGCTTACTACATCTGTTACAGATGATGAGAATGATGTCTACAGTATTCTTGATCTGAGCAAAGATGCTGACCTGCCAGGCATATATATGCTGCAAAGCAATTGTCTTGCACAAGATTCTGTCTCTGCAGTTTCTGCTGCCAATCAGGTCCCTGAAATTCTTAGCATCCAACATTCTGGTGCATACAGCGCTTCAACATTTAGTGGCAGTAATACTGGAACTGGAATTAAAATTAGGAATCGGCAATGGCAAAATCAATCCAATGATCACCAACTTGTAGCACATGGAACTGCCCCCAGAAGAATCCGCTTGCAGATGAATCTTCAAGTTGGGTCAGTTCAATGCAGTTTGCAATCAGGTTCAGAATCTCGTGGACTTGCTCGTGATGAAAAACCCGCCTCAGAATCTCGTGGACTTGCTCGTGATGAAAAACCCGCCTCAGAATCTCGTGGACTTGCTCATGATGAAAAACCCACCACAGCTGAGGTGAAACTTATTTTCTAATAAATTAGACCATAATTGCTAATACACACACACATACTAGTCTAAGACCCGTACCATGCATGGGTTGTGAAATATATGATTGATTTATTTAAAAATACAGTATTTTATATTACTAAACATTACAATCAAATTATATTTTAAGAGTTCAATAAATGTGGATTTGTATAGAAATTAACACACTAAGAATACCAATATTTACAATAATGACACATTATATTAAGTAAAATATACAATACAAAGAAAAAATAAGTGAAATATGTGGCCATAAATCTAAAGATAGAAAAGAGCAGAGGGACTTGAAAATGAAACTGACTTTTACAAAGAAAAATTAATTGAAATATGTACAGTAATAAGAATAACAAATCACATGAAAAATTCAATAAAAAAATTGAATAGGAAAAAACAAAAATAATTTTAAATAGATAATTATCCTCATTACATTAGTTTTATTATCTTTATTTTGTATCTTTTAAAAGCGGACTTGGAAATCAATCATATAGCTAGCAAGTGCACGAAATAAATTGATTTATACGCAAAAAATAATTAAAAAGGGTGTAGTCATGAAACTACCCAATAATTTTACATATAAGAGCACACATAAAAAACACAAATAAATCATAAAAGATAAAAAGGGAACGAAATATTAAGATGAGATGATTACCTGGATATGAAACTATCTAGAAATTAACGAATACAAGTTATTAATTTTGCAGTGAAAACATCCTTTTGAAAGAAAGGATAGATATGATTTCAAAAGAAGACAATTAACACGAGAGGGACAAAATAAAGTTAAAAGGGTGAAAAATCTTCATTATGTAATGTCGTACGTGGGTGAAAGTTTTACATAAAAAATGCACAATATATAATATAAGATTTGAATATAAAAAACGTATGAATTAAAAAGGTAATTTTGTCGATATTAACCAAAATTCAATTTACCATAAATAGAACTAATTTATTTTTATAGTAAAAGAAATCAATTAAAATAGGTCCAGATTTGATAACAATTAAATTATTGAGTTACCATAGATATATACAATCAATTCAGATTGTATGTCATGATTTTCGGTCGTAATATATAAATAATAAAATAAATTAGTAAATCAATATAAATCCCACTAAATAAGGCAATTTTGAATAAATCTAAATATAAATTTTGAAGGCTGGATGAGGTGTAATTGAGGTTTTGATGCTTGAATAGTCGTGGATTGAGAGATGAAAATAAGAGTACATAATAGAGGTCATATTTGTGCGACACTTGTCAGTATTATATTGAACTGAGTTCTTTTATATAATATAGTGAGAAAGAAAACAGATCTTATATATGTTAATTTAAGTAAAATGAATCACACAATTGAAGAATAATATTGATAACCAATTAATATATATATATATATATGTATATATATATATTATTTTCTTTTTTCCCTTTTCGTGGATTGTGAAGTTGATAGAGGTTTCTTACGCACAGGATGAAGAGGCTATTAATAATAAGGGTGATTCGGCTTCAACGGGCACGTTACTTGTCAAATCTGACAAAGATGAGGTGGAAGTTGCTGAACAATTACATCCAAGCCTGATGTCTGAGGATAAATTATCACGGAATGATGGAGAAAGTATCCGTATAGCCTCCTCCAACGTTGCAGAACAGCGCTCTGTTTTGTCTTTGATATATATGCCTAAGGTACTTGTGGTTATAGGTCTGCTTGTAGTGTTTGTTGGTGTATGGGGATGCTTTGGAATATCGAAATAACCTGGGAGATGATAGCCAGTCATCTGCATGGGGCATGACGTTAATGTGTTGGTAGCACCACTTCCGGGGTGTTATACAAGCTTCTTTATTTTGTTATTATATCAGTAATGGCAGCAGATTTAGCGGAGATAATAGTTTCATAGCAGGTGTATTATATCTATCTATTATATATTTTATATATATATAAACACACACATACATACACGTAACTTCAGTTGAATGTAAGAAATATCAAAAACAGGTCTGGCCATTTCTTTCTGATCTGCGAATGTCTTTGTCATGTTCCTTGTTGCGTGATTTGTTCTTGGAAATGCGTGCATTACTAACCTCAATACATGTTTTTCATTATATATATAATACTAAAACGAGACGCAAAAGGTTCATGCAACACCTCGCGTGCGGGTTCGACATGTTCGATTTCAAATAATTGTTGAAAATTTGAGTTTCAAACAATTGAATGGGTTTGTTGATGAAGGTTAGCATTTGGGTAAGGATTTATAGACATTATCTAATGAGTGGGATCTAATAGCTGACATATTTAATATTTAATGGTGGAATTTCATTGAGATAAGTATATATATATATATAACAGACATGAGGTGTCTACTTTATTATACATGTCTCTATGAAAAATTCGATGTACAGCCACATCCTCCACAATCTAACACCTCAACCAAAATCCATTCTTTGTCACACCCATGAGCCCTATCTATCCTCACTTGGGTGCGTATAGTGGAGTCAAAGATTCTGTGCAATGCCAATGAAGTTTTCAGACACAACTTTGTGTTAATTGGTTTCTTTTAATTAGGGGACAAACCACGTAAAAATTTGAACCTAGGTTGAAGCAAAGCATATCTACTCCTCAAATGCCTTGTCCGCTTTTCCATTGCTTCGATATGATAATATTAATTGCTGCAGTTTTTTGGGCAGAGTATCCCAAGCTTACATAACTTGGTCTTCAAATTCCTGACTTGTTTGACTAGCTAGTGATTGATTATTGAAGGCAAAGCTTAATCAAAGTTAATATAGAGTAGCAACATCTAGGCCCAAATAAATGGACTTTAAGGCCCGTTTGGATTGGCTTTTTTCAAGAAAAAATACTTTTTTTTCCTGAGAAAGTTACATTAAATTTGTAATAACTATTTGATTTGGTTTCTAAAAAAGCTAAAACTCTAAAAAAAGTTCAAATACAATTTTTTTTAGAAGCCAGAATTTTTAGCTCCTTAAAAATAGCTGTTTTTCAAAAGCTGTTAAAAAAAATACTTTTGAAAAAAACGAATCCAAACGAGCCCTTAATTGCTTGGGATTTAAAGTTGTTGCTATGGCATCGCCAGCAAATGGACACACTGCAGTCATTTTCTCATTCTATTTTTCCTTTCCTCTCGTGGTCTTAAAATTGTAACTCTCTTTTTTTTGCACATGATAAGAATACCATATATTTGAAGATAGGTCAATATATAATATAATAATTTGATAGGTCAATATATAATATAATAATTTGAATTTAGTACTGATGTCATCATTACTTAAGGAGAAAAAGGGAAAAAAAATTGGAGTCCGTTTGACTTAATTTTTCAACTAAAAGTACTTTATTTGTATGAGTTTGAAAGATGAAATTAATTTGTTTGGTCTAATTATAAAAGAAGTTTCGCATAAAAGTCAAAATTTTAAAAAGATGAAAAACAAAAAAGAAAAAGTCCAAACTAGAATTGATGGGCGTCGAAACCATCAAAAATAATATTCCAATTCTTATGTTGCAAAATTAATTAGAGTATGTGATGAGAATAGGGTCGAATCCACAGGGATTGGGAGAGTATTTTATGCTTATTATAGCAAGTAGATTAATCAACTAAGTTGTAATAAAAAAAAAGGGAATTAAATGAGAAACAGTAAAATAAATAAAGCTGTCTAGACCATGCGTGGGCACGCAATTCGGCCAAAAAATTAAAAAAACGTAAATAAAAATAAAAATGACTAAAATACGCAATTCTAAATTAATGTAAGGCTGGAAAAACTGGAATTCAACGAGAATTAAATCTAGTTGAAGGAACAATCACAATTTCGGTCAACAAATCCGATCCTAGATGCAAAAATACTTTCAATTATTTCGATAAATCAGTTATGGTTATTGGCTCGACCTAATATCCTCATCTTTCCTTACAGAGTTGATAACGGTTTAAATCCCGTACGATTTTTCCCGCTATCGTCTTACCTATTAGATGTCCTAATCCCCGGAGATGGCCGCAGGATCTATCTAACGGCAGCAATAAAAATCTAGAAAGACCTGATTCTAAAAGTCAATACTTTCACGGTAATTGCTCATTTAGATTGCATAATTACACAGGAAACCTGGTTACCACTATACTTAGATTAATTAAATTAATCTAACTGGCTACTTATTGTCATGTAATTGAATAACCGTGCACAAAATTAAACAATCACAGAACAATATTAATTCTTGAAATAGTAAATACGCAAATATCAAAATAACATGAAATGAATAAAACAATTAAATTTCACGGAATTGATGAACCGAAATCTTGATTAATTCTCGGCTAGAAAAGAAAATTAGAAAAGCTTGTCCATGAATGTCGCCCAAAGAATAAAGAGAAAAATTTACTGTAGTCTACTAAAAGCTGTCTACCTCTCAAAGTGCAAATAAGAGGTATTAATATAAGAAAAATCCTAACCTATTTTCCTTGTTGTATAAGGAAACCTGACTCAAAAAGAATAATAAGGTAAAAATCCTAAATATAAGTTCCAACAAAATAAAAAGTCTGCTAATATTTAATCTATTCTCTTCCAAAAGCCCAGAAAAATATCTTCCATCTTGGTCAACCCGGTCAAACCCGCATAGCAATTTAATGGCATTTTTTCACATGACGGAGTCAACTTTGACCATTACAAACACATCCAAAAAGCTTCTATATCCATATATAATGCATCCAGCTCCTTTTCCTAAGCATAATTATGCAAAATTACATTAAAAACATCTATTAAGAAGCATTTTATTCTAAAATCAAGTGCATTTAACATACAAATTAAACACTTATTTAGAACTTATCAAGAATTTTTCAAAAAAACTTTTGATAAGCTGTTTTTACATTATTGTCAAGAATTGTCTTTCATCTTTTTTCTTCAAAAATACTACTTCATATTTTTTGAAGCTCTGTATTGCCTTTGGAACAGCTACAAGCTGATCAACTCATAAATTACAATGACAAATAATTAATAACTTTTATTTAAAAATAATTTAACTCAAAACTCTACTAATGAAAGGTATATAATTCAACAGTTAATATCTCACACTTGACCCAAATTATGGAGATGTGATTTTGGGGCTTATCTTAGTTGCAACGAGCTTGTGGTCAAACTAAACCGCTTATTCCACAGTCCATGCTAAATTAAATTGATTCCACATAGCTACTATTGAAATGGAAAAGAAAAAAACGCCTATGGACGTTCTTTTTGCATGGCTGCAAATCAGTGTATACCATCTTTCTTGGCCGGTCTTTACATCTGCCACTCTTTACTGTTATAGATGTGTCTTTTTGGTGTTGGACCTTTAATCAACACAACCTCAGTTGAAGCGATGGTCCGTCTTAAACGATGTATTAGCATCTCTCTCTCTCTTTCTCTCTCTGTGTGTACGTATATATATCAATGATGTATACGACCATTAATTAGAGGTTAGACCAAACTTTTGACTGCAACTAAAACAAAGGTTTCATGGCATGGGCATCCCACGAATTCCAATATTTGTTTTAGATTTTTCTGGGATTTGAAGGTATTTAAGGGCTATAAACAACAAAAGGTGCAAGCCTAGCTCGTGTCGCATCATATGACTGTGAAATTAGATAAATCCAGCTGCAATTAGGAGAAAAAGTTTTTTTAGGTTTGTGGTTTGACTTAGCCGGTTATTTCGTGGTCAGAAATTAAATTGCCAACTAGATTTTCCTTGCCATAGTCAAAAAAAAAAAAAAAGGAAAAAAACAGTTTCTTCGGGTGATAGTTGAGCCTTACATAAAAATATTATAATCCAAACATAAATTATCCATTTTCTCTCATTTCCTTTTTAATTCTTTCCTTTCCTTTCCTTTCCATTACCCATTTCCTCTCCTTTCCTTTATAATTCTTTCCTTTCCTTTTCTTTCTTAAAATTTCCCCCCTCAATCCAAACAAGGTGTTAATAAATTGTATAAGCAGGAATTCGGATTCTAATAACACAATATATATAAAATTACGAAAATAACGTAATATGATATAATAATGATAAACCATAAAAATTATACATATATAGATGGATAGATGCCAATAATATTTTAGAAGGCCATTTTTGGCGACAAAATAACATTGGAGTTAATGAAATGATGTCGATCAAACTAACATGAGATATGCATTGAGTTGCAGGGTATTTGGTAGAATGCCATGTAGAGGGGTTGTCTTTCGGTGCGAAAGTCATACATTTGCCTTCCAGGATTGTTGTAATGGGTGTCCCATGCTGACTCACACCCACGCCAAAAACTACCTAAGCCTGTTTGCTCATTTTTGTCTGCATTGACACCACATTTATGACTTTTTTTTTTTTTTGATCCGAAAGTTTAACGTAGAAATTAAAAAGTGAAAGTCTCACAAAATTTTCAGGTTTCTAGTTTGGACATTCTGCTATGTAGATAGATAAATAATCTACACGTACGTTTATAAGTGGTCGCCTTTAATTTGGTAAGGCGGTATAGGGGGTGATGATCATGGAAGATCGAAATGTAGGGCATTCATGTTACACCACTTTGGTGTTACAGAACTAACGATATTAAATCAAACCAGGTTCTAAAAAAAAAAAAAAAGAATGCGTAAGGACAAGGATCATTAATTGATTATCGATCACAATAAAAAAATAAATATATATGTATATATATACGTACAATTTCCTTTTG